>JTDE01001179.1:20087-48506 GCA_014338405.1 Paragonimus skrjabini miyazakii
TGGCCTTGCAGGTGGAGAAAACACCATTAACGCGCACCCTGGATAGACGGGTAACAAGAGACGATACAAAACGTTAGAGAAGATTGACTCGCACCCCATAATGGGAAGGCTTGTCGATCAAAACAGAATGATCCACGCGGTCGAATGCCTTAGCAAAATCGAGATAGACAACGTCTATTCCATTACCCTGGTCAACTGCTTTCGTCCACTGGTCGGTGGCTATCAGCAGGTTAGTGGTACACGAACGGCCCTTGAGATGATTCACTGGTTTCTTGCAGAGTTGGAAGTATAAAACTTGTGTAGTATCTCCGCCTCGCGATATTCCGGCAAGATTCAGTAGTACGGAGTTTGTGGTTCCACAACAGATTCTATCTCGGTTTGGTTGTTGTCCGTCCGCACCGATCACGTGAACTGCTGAAATGATGAGAGTATGTGAGGTGTGTTGAGTGTTGAAGCAGCTAACAGCAATCGGGCACCTAGGGAGGTTGCACCGTTTTGTTGTATAACACTGGAAAGGGGAAAACTATACGGAGATGGTAGGGGGAAATGGGAAAAGACGAAAGAAGGAAATGACAACAATGAAGGTACATGGGGCTATGCGTGCCCGACTGTCAACGGCCATCTTGGGGTAATCCAGTCATCTAGTTGCCTTTTGAATGCATCGACTGACGTTGCCATGACAATTGTCGCAGGGAGTGCGTTCCATGTTGAACAGACTCGGACAGCACAACTATGTCGTTTGCATAAAAGAGTACTACGTGGTATAGAGATCGTGTACTCATGGCCCCTGAGACTCACTGTATCGGCAAGTGTAAAAAGATTCTGTTGGGGTGACCTGGAGAGCATAAGACTTTGTATGTTAATATAAAATCACTCCTCAGATGCCTGTAGGCCAGAGGGAGTATTTCCAGCTTCGAGAGACGGTCTTCATACGACAAAGAAAATAGACGCTCAATCCGCTTAGTGGTCCGTCTCTGGACTCCCTCTAGGGCGGTGACGTCTTTCTTCCAGTAAGACGCACATGTCTGAATGTTGACTTTCAGAAGTGGCCTTACCAGTGTGCTGTGGATACGTGAGAATCTGTCGACTGGGAAGTTCCCAAGAATCCTACTAAGCATAGCTAACCTGCTGCTCGCTTTCTTTACCAACAGCATACTGTTAGTACTAGGGGAGAGGTCTGATGTAACGACGGTACCTAGGTTGCGCTCCTGGTAGACAGTGGCCAGGGTAGCACCACCGATGCGATATGTTCTAGTGCTGTGATGACGAATGTGCATGGTCTTTGACTTGGACGTGTTGAAGGACAGTCGATTTTCCACGGACCATAGATGCAGGGCATTTAGGTCTCTGAAAGTCTTCTGCGTCTTCAATGCTGTGTAAGACATGCCACAGTTTCGTATCGTCAGTATACATCACAACGAGGGAGTTACTCAGGTCTGAGGGATCGTTGACATAGACTAAGAATAATAAGGGACCCAGTATGGAGCCTTGTGGTACACCAGTTGTAGCGTTGAACGGCCTGGATAGCTCACCATTAACTCTAACTGTGTATGTTCGACAGGATAGGTGTTGTTTGAGCCAAAAACAAACCTCACTGCATAAGCCCATACCATCTAATTTGCCCAGTAGTATACTGTGATCAACTTTATCGAACGCTTTCGTAAAGTCTAAAAACACAGCATCAACCGGAAGGCGTTCTTCGGTAGCTTTTATCCACGAGTCAGCGGCAATCAGTAGGTTGGTCGTGCATGAGTGACTGTTTCTGAAATCGTGCTGCTCCGGCGCCAAGTGAGTGGGCATTTAAACAGTTTCTCACGAAATCGTCAACTATGCTCTCCATCACTTTTGACATGGCTGGTAGTAGAGCAATTGGTCTGAATTTACTGGCGCTCGTTCGATCCTCACTCCTCTAGATGGGAGAGATGACGCTGTGCTTCCAAGTGGCTGGAATACAACCAGTATAATATGAGTGTTGGAAAAAACGAGCAAGCGGTTCCACCAGCTCATCTGCGCATTCTTTCAGCATTTGTGGGGGTATCTCGTCAATCCCCGGGGACTTATCAACGCGCAGCAAGAGTAACTTGGCGCGTACGTTAGCCGGGGTAAAGTTCGGGGAAGAATCCGAGGAACGATCAGTACAGAAAACTGTGGTACATGGTTTCGTCTCAGCGGAGTTCCTGATGACGGATGCATACCGAGCACGTAATATCTCAGCTGCCTCGTAGTTAGAGGTAGAGAGTCCTGAAGGTCCCTTGAGAAGGATGTGACAGCTTTCGATCTGGTCAAGGAGGCCATGTGCCCAAAGAACCTTTTAGGACAAGCGGCGATAGATCTCGCAAGTGATACCTGGTGAGCCCTGCGGTCGGCGCGTACGACTGCGGTGCATTGATTACGACAACATCTGTATGCCAGGTGTGGGGCACCATCTCCTTTAAGGATAAATGTATCCCACAGGGCCAGCTTCTCTTTCATTAGATGCTTGGTCGATGGTTTAAGCCAGGACAGCTTGCAGGTGGGGTGTGGGGTATAAATTGGGGCTGAACTGTTTATCGCGGTGTTCAGGTGTGACATAATACGCTCTAGATGTTCATCTACCGTGCTACATTCTTCAGGTGGTGACCAGTTAGCTTGGGATAGATGTTCTCGCATCTTTCGAAAGTTGGTTCGTCTGAAATTACGTCGAGCCGACAGTAAAGGGCGGATGATCGTGACGTCGCATATTCAGCGAAAACTGATGGTGGCATGGTCGCTTGCATCTAGTGGCGCACCACCTTCGACTAAATCCACCATAGGAGGCTCAGTAGTTAACACCATGTCTATTCGGGATGGCCTGTGACCTTCTCTCCACTTTGTGGGTTGATTGACATACTCGGTGAGTCCTAATTTCTGCACGAGGTTGTAGAATTCCGTGACCGCAGTACCAGATGTTAGCCCGCTGGAGAGACCTGCATGCGGGAGGTTGAAGTCCCCTAGAACGATGGTACGATGTCTGGGGATTGCGGTGGCCCGTCTAATGGCACTGTGCATTCCTCCATCCCATTCTGGGGCTGCTGACAGGGCACGACAAATGACGCCGACAATGACTTATGATAAGTGGGGTGTCCTAACATTTATCCACAGAGACTCTTCAAGTGAAAACAGGGTTTGGTCTCTGTTTAGGGTTACGCGTAATTCAGCACCAACGTGCATTGCTATGCCCCCACCTCTGCTGGCTAGCCGATCCTTGCGGAAGTTAAATTGCTGACTTAAAGTGCTAACCAAACACCCATAAACAAACATTTAAAAAATACCGCTTCGAGAAGGCTACTAGTGTTTCTTTTGAACGTTAGACTTTCAGCAGAACTTCCCAATCCTGAGTGAGTTTAGAAAAGCGTCTCTTCCTTAGTGTTGGGAATGAACGAAACTAATTAAAATTACACGACTGGATCTTTTACAGCGGAGCAGCTTTAAGAGCATCAGTGTACTTTTCCTGAAAGTTGTTGAACATGACTGCGGCAGACCAAGCCTGTTTTAATAACAAAATAGCAAAAATTGAGTCAGTGTAACAATAACGGCTCTTATTGTTCCACAAAGCTATCAAAATGATTCTTGAATCATTTCAATGGCTTTCAAATGTCACTGGCATCCTACAGCCAGGAGGTTGCCTAAACCCCGTTATATAGACAAAGAGGACACCCATTCACTCACAAGCACTAATCAATGCTGAAATTGTATGGTATTTTAAAGTTCATTTATTCTACTCGAACCCTATTCGTATTTATGTTTTTATATTAAGTGTGTTATGAGGATTGTCGGTAGATTTTTATACCCAGACGGCTTTGTCTCCACTGACACGAGTGCCGGAAGTAGACTTAAAGCTCGTGTTCTTATGACATTCTTCAAATCAGATCACCTAATGTTTATTTGTGAGGTTTCTTTCAACTCAATTTTATTGTAAGTACGCGAAGCGCGGTCGCTGAAGACCGGTCATGTCAAGCTCATTGGTATTCCTGAGTATTGCAACTTACGTTCCATCATACGTACCAGACGGTATCAACCGGCAAAAAACATGCATCATTTGTGATTCGAACATGACCTCGGCATTTTGGAAGTTGACTATGTGCTGTGGATGAATGTGGTAAGCACCCGACTTGCGTGCGAAATACATGTCCCAGTCTTCGTGGACTGTTTTGTTATTAGTTCTAAATGTTAACGGCTTACACTAACTCGCTATACTGTACGCTCACTGCAGATAGGTGAAGTATTTTTCGTTGAGTGGTAGGTCCATGTTAGATATTTTACTTTTCACTGTCTTTCAATTTTTCGTTTGATATTTGTTTTTTAAAGATAGGGTAAATAATAACCGCCAATATGTTCATTGCGCACGTTGATAAATTGATTAGCTAACTGGTTTGCCGATTATGTTTTGTGGGGACTATTATCGATTCTGTAGAGTACCCTCGGTTTACTTGCTTAAGGAATCTTGAAGGATCACTTTTCTTCTCGTTTTCCAAATTGCACTTATTCCGCTGTGCATTTAGGCTGTCTTTGGATTATAGTTGAACATAACCGAATGGCTTATTCTACTCATTGACTCGATACAATCCCGCGTTTACTTTTAATTGTACTTTCTCCTTGTCTTCTGGGTGATATTTTCACTTTCAGGTCGCCACTCTGAGGGAAGAACTATATATGAGATTGGGAGAGCTGGCAACAATCAAAGAGTCAGCTAACCGTACAAACGCCATAAGGTCGGATGCTATTGTCCGACTCGAAAGCAACTTAGACAATGAAAGGGAAGAATTTCGGCGCAAAATTAGTGAACTCACGACACAGTTGGCTTTCAAAGAGGCTGACTACCGTTTAGTGACCTCCGAATTGGCACGCATCAAGGAACAGTTGACAGCGGCTAAGACGGTTACACCACAGGGTAGGTAAAGTGGTAAGCGGCTCACATTTGTATTGAAAAACGTTGTTTCAGCTCGTTTATATTTTTCGATGTACTAACACTTCAGTAGTATGTTTCACTCTTTCGTGCATACTCGTTCTATTCCGTATTGTTTATACTAATGAACCCTTTTACATTTTTTGTTGCCACGATGCTGTTAGCCCGAAAATTAACGCATTTCCGGGCAACATAGCATGACTCGTCTACTTCTAGTTTGTACTCATCTTGTGAAGATCACCTGACAGAGCTAGGAATCAGTAATTCTTGTGTCACGAGCCGAACCCCCTATACACTAATCCGCATGTGGTGGGATGATTAAGGTAACTAACTACTGTTACTTGCCAACAGTTCATCGCCTAGGCCTCTCACAGCCCACCTTTGGTTACTCAATGGTTACGTACACTGGTAATGTTCGTTTTGACAAGGACTTTGGGATTTGACGCTGTGTAAAGGTTTCCGCATCTCGATTAAGCCGAGCTAACCGACGTGATGCTTCCACCGACAAATGGATCATTAGATAAGATCTGACAACTTTCAAGCAGCACCATTGTTAGGTCCTAATCACGAGGTGCTTCCTCAGTCTCCCATATGGAACGATGCAGTGTAATCACTTTTGTCACTCTATCATCACCATCTCTGATAAGAACTGAAGACGGAGTTTTGGAACGTTATTACGTTTTAGAAACCCCCCGCGGATCATGCTGTTTCCAATGAAAGGACGTCGAGCACGTCATAACTAAGCACACTGTCTCCGTTGTTTACAGATTAGTGGTCTGACTCATGCCATTCGCATTGTTCCCCAGTGATCAGCCCATCTATCAAGCCGCTGTAACGCGCTGTAAATGCCTGAGCTACGTTTTTCATATATAGTCTGATTGCATTCTGTCGACGGTTAGTACAGTCCCGAATAAAGGAAAAAGGCGCTTGATTCCCCGGTAAAATGCATATTCCATCTCTTCGGTCGGCCGGGTCAATAGATGCATATTCTTTGCAAGGATGTGCTTTGGGTGACGACGGTCCTTTCCCTGTTTTGAATTAAGTGAGTAATTCGGCTTCTTTTTAAGCTCTGTTGAATAGGAGAAAGTCCGCTTTTACCGTGTTTGTGATGCACCCTTGGAGCAAACCTCTCAACTGATTTTCACAGCGATTGTGGTTTCTGTCCAATGCTTGTTTGAATCACTCCACTTTTGCAACCAGGACAGCTTAACTGTCAGTGCTGTTTTGTAGACATTCTCTGCACTCTCGTTACTCACTTTCCAACTGAACATTATGTCTGAAAACAGGTGATGTCTGGGCAAACGACAAATTAGGGCATGTACGACATGACGTTTACGGCATGGTCTGAGTTACAGTGGTTATTACAGAATGAACATAATCTTTAATGGAGTAATGCAATTGATACCTGACGACAGTGTAATCATTGTTGAGTTGCACGGGACGGTGCCCGATTGTTCTGGTTTGTCTTACAAGTCAAAATTTGATGTCATAGATGGTGTTCTTGGTATCACCTAAACTAAAGCCTCTTGGGACATGTGCGAACAACGATTTTCTGACCTGTGTTCACAGACTTTGACCGAAATACTAAATCTGACGGCTCACAAGTGACTGTTCACTGGAATCCGATCGGGAAAGCATTGTTCCGCCTTAGAGTTCAGTGCGATCCTCACTCCAACTTTACCATGTGATTCGACCTCATCACCATCAAAAACCATGAGAACGAACTGTTGATCCGTAACATTATGTAACGGCTAATTCAAGTGAATAACGACGCTGGGTTCTTTAAGGCGTGCTCTGGAGGCCTAGTAAACAAGTTCCAGATACGTGGTGCTCGCCAGGGCATTTTACTAACCTGTATGTCGGAGAATGCGGACAATAAGAACACCAGTGTTTTTCATTTATCTTGACTTGAGAGTAAAACTAGGAGCAAAGAAGTAAGAAAGTAAAAGTAGGTAGGCTGGTTTGCCATCATTTCAATAACTTCTGATACTTCCCTGTCGTTCATGCTATGGACGGGAATTGACTCGTGTAACCCCACTCGTAGTGTCTGACCTAAAAGTCTGACCTGCGAATCTACAAGAGGCATGACATTCTTGGAGGCCTTGTCCGTAGCTAATTTAACAGCTTGATCCACTTGGTAGTGGGGGGAACTGTCCTAGGCCAGGTACACAGCGAATTAGACACTGGTTGTTGCTATACGTAGTAGATGTATTCAGGTGTACCCCAGGCTTATGGGGAACACCAAGTTTTGGAATAGAGATAGGTAGCAAAAGAGGTTGGATGCCTTTACGCTAGGCGTTTGAATTTGGTCATAGGGTTTTTGTGGATTATACCCCATTCCCTTCCCTCCAATTTCACTATGACTTGCCTCTTGTCTCGCGACTCTATGGTAGTTAAGCCTGAATACCGACCACTGATGTACTGTCGTCTATAATGGAAGCATCGTGCTCGTTCTGGCTAATGGGGTGTTTTCAGGTTACATTAACCTTCATGTCCTTGAGTAATTATAGCGACCGTTCTGCTGTTGTAAAGTGCTCAAATGAAGATAACTGTTCCAAGAACGCAAATCGCCACTATTTTGCGATTACTCGAATGTACAGGATGGCATCGACTGCCATTTTCCGAGATTTTATATGGCGAGTTTTGGCTTTAAGGATCAAGCAAATTATCCCACCCAAACCATGATTTACACGGTAAAGCCATACATTGAGTGTAACCAGTCGTTTTCCACAGTGTACGATCTTTGTCAACATTCCGGCCTACTGGCTTGTGGTTCTCAGTAGTCAGCTGATGGTTTGGTATTGGTAATTGAATGCACTCATTAATGGATTAAGAACTGGGTTTTCCGTAGCTTGTTAGCGTTAACACTTGGAAACTGATAACGGTCGCGTGTTCAGACTGGATCACAGCAACTACTCCTATCTGCTCCTGGATATCTTGATGGTTGAGAACCCACAAGCGTCTTTACATGTCACATTTCAGTGTGATGCAGATGATAGAAACATTAAAGGAGATGGATAGAGTGAATGCTGGAATTGTTTGATCGTGGTTGCATTCAAGACTGTCGTTCCTATTGGAGCACATACTTGGATTCAGATCATGCGTTGGTATGTTGTTTTGTTCTTACTTTTGCTGGACAACGACTACACCGACAGCAAGGATTAGCTATTGAGAAACTGGTTTTACCATCAGTAAAGCGTAAGTATCAAACCAGCTTAGATAGCTGCCTTAGTGGTACTCACTCCGAAGATCCTAATAACGGTTGAACTCAAATTTCACAGACCATTCAGAAAGCAGGTACTATAGTATGCGGCACAGGGGTACATGGGCAAAACAAACATCGGATTTCAGAGAAAGCTCTGGAATTGTTAGAAGCCAGACGGAACCTTCCTCTTGGTAGTTCACATAATAAGTCTGGAAGAGATATCCGTAGGAAACTGAAGCATAGTCTAAAGGCTGATTGTGAGGCTTGGTCGGTGGAAAAAGTTAGGGAAGTGGAAACCGCTTTTGCTTCAGGGAACACCGGCAACCTATTCAAGCTGATCCGTGCCACTGGTCCTAGGCGATCGTCCGTCAGTGAAGCTATCAGCGAGGTAGATGGCACACTAATTTACAATGAGTCCAGGAGGTTAGGGCGTTGAGCGGAACAGTTTGAGGGCCAATTTAGCTGGCCTCCTGCTTCTACCGTGTTGACGCCACAAACTTGTAATGTAGCACCTTGGTCGGTAGAGTTAGAACCACCCACTGAGACTGAGGTTCGCAATTGCATCTCGGCTCTCAAACGTAATAAAACTGTTGGTCCAGATGATCTAGTGCCAGTACTTTTTAACGAAGGTGGAGAGGTGTTAGTTAAGGCCTTGAATCAGCTGTTTCAACTTGTGTGGATGGCAGAGACCATTCCTCAGTGCTGAGGTCACGCGATAACAGTTCCTATATTCAAGAAAAGTATCTGGAACTCTTGTGAAAACCATAGGGGAATTAGTTTGACCTCAGTCATTTCAAGGGTTCTGGCATCCAGTATACTTCGTCGACTCACTGCAGCTCGGGAGATAAACACTAGAGAAGAACAAGCAGGGTTTTGTCCTGGCCGGGGATGTATAGATCATATTTGTACCCTTCATCAAATTTTGCAGCAGTGTCATGTATACCGCCGACCAACAATTGCCATATTTCTCGACTATAAAGGTGCGTTCGATTCGGTGGATCGATCTACACTTTTAGAGTCGCTTGAACGCAGGGGTGTACCGACCAAGTATGTGAACATACTGTCGGCGCTTTACTCCCATACTTCGGCTCTGGTTAGGGTTTACGGTGAGCTGTCTGACGGTTTCAGCACCAGGGGCGGTGTTCGTCAAGGCTGTCCCCTTTCACCAATTTTGTTCAATTTCGTCATGGACGAACTAATGGAGGATTGTCTCCGGCACTCAAATGATGCCGGCATGGATCTCCTACCTGGTGGAAGGCTGACTGATCTTGATTATGCTGACGACAAAGTGTTGTTGTTTGACAACTTTCAAGCGGCACAACCAACGCTAAACGGTATTTCGCGTTCTGCTATGTACTTCGAAATGCGCTTTGTAGCCTCAAAATGCAAAGTGCTTCTGCAAGATTGCTGTGATTACGTAGGTTTACTGCTAGGCAATAAAGTCATGGAGGTTATTGTTCGGTTTATATAACTGGTAAGCTACATCAGCGGCGGCGGCGTCGGAGGTGTAAGGAATGAGATAGAGGTGCGTATTTTGAAAACCAGATCGATGTTTACTAATCTGAGACATCTATGGCGACAAAGAGGCATCTCTCTGAAGCCTAAGGGTCGCGTATATCAGACAACAATGAGGGCTGTATTACTTTACGGCAGCGAAACATGGCCCCTCAAGGTAGAGGACGCAAACCGTCTTCAGGTTTTTGACTACTGATGTCTGCCTTATATCGCTCGTATCAGGTGGCACCAGCGAGTAAGCAACGAGGAGGTTAGGAAGCGGGTGTTTGGCACTGATTGACAAACGAGTTCTTTTGTTCAGTCGCTACATATGCACAGACTCAGATGGTTAGGTCATATTCTGAGGATGCCAGCTGGTCGTTTGCAACACCGAGCACTGCCGACGCTGCGACCGACTGGCGCACGGTGCGAAGTGGACAGATGGTGAGCTTGCGTAGGGATATGAAATCGTTCACGAGGGGGTTAGTCATTGTAGGTCGGGTCCGTCTCCTGGGCTGAGGCCCTCGCGACTCACAGAGTCGGTGGCTTGAGACGTTAGGTGAGATGGCGGCTAACCGAGCTCAGTGGCGTGAATGTTGTTGTTGTTTGGCCGAGTTGTCTGTGACGCGAGGCAGTGAACGTCTTAAGAAAGCTGTCTTGCTGACGACGCCTTACTTTCACTTACAGATTGGTCATTTTTTTATAAGGTGTAGCTACCTTGGTGTTGTATGTTTGAATATAGACTTAGCTATTTTCAGTAGTCAGGTCCGCTTTTCCTCCCCTTTTTTTTCCTACCCTCTTCCTACATAGGATTTCTTTTTCTTCCTTCGTGGTTGTGTGGTAGTTAACCATCAGTGTAAACCACTGATGCATTGCTGTTTATGATGATGACATTTGTAATACCGGTTGAACTTTCGTGTCCAACCAACCATTTTTACTTCTAATTTGGTTTCAGCAACCTGACGTTATCTTTTACACGTGTTTCTACCTTACTTATCTGAGACTAATGTGTGTCTGGATAACGGAACACTTTCTTTGGTGTACGTTTGCTTCTGTGGTTTGTGTAAACGCTGTCTATTTCTTGGGTTCGAATTGGGCCATTGGAAATTTTAATTGAGTATCGACCTTAGAAACTCTTATGAGTGCCGTTCCAAACGCTTAGCCTCCACGTACTTGTTGCAAACTCTGTCTGTTTATCTAAAAATCAGCACTTGTGTATCGTTCATTTCTGAAGTTTACAATTAACAATCCCACAGTCCATTTCTGAACTGCATTTTCCTATATCTCTTTTTCTCCGTATAGATCGTGCTTCAGATTTCTCGCCAGCCTCACAGTTAATCGCTTCCATGGTTGCGTCACCGCAGTCAGATTACAAACACGAACCTCAACCGTCGGTTATCTCACGATCACTCACCGATTGTCATTTGCCGGTACCTGTCACGCCGGTGCCCAGTAGGAGGCGTCCTCGTCATTTAGATGGTACTTGGAAAGTTGGGATACCTATAAAACCTACGTTACGTATGGTGCCACCCGTAGATCCTCCAAAGTTCACCAATGGTTATCACGTTTGTACCATCGATACACCTTCGGAACTTGAAATCTTGAGAGAAGAACCTAGCTTAATAGAAACACCAAGAAAACGCAGGCGCGCAGAACCATGTTTATCTGATAATCACGAATATCGTGAGATTCCCTCCGATAGACATACAAACACAACCGTACCCATGGTAGATGCTGCGGTTGAAACAGAACCATCTACTGCACCAGCCCAGGTTTCTCGTAAATTGGCTTTCCGCGTGTCTGGAAAGCCAACGGATCTGCAAACCACTGGATGGCCCAGTGCTTTTCGCCTACCTTCATTGCATCCTACTTTAGCAGACTTGGCTTCAGATTTGATGCGTCTAGCTGTCTCGGATAAAAATTCCCTACCAAATTTGGCTGAGAGGTATGTATATTTATTGTCGGTGTAGTTTTATTTTTTCCTTGAACAAGTGCGATTTGTAGTTGGTGCATTTCTGCTTCAACTTACCGATTGAGATTGAGTCGCATAAGCATTCTGTGATGCCACTGTTTCCGTCATGGCACTGTTTTGAGCGGATGGAGTTGCTGCTGTTGTTATTGTCACGACCATGTTGCGGTTTTGTCTGTTGTGTTAGCCTAACCACGAACCTTACCAGTTACACTTCCATGAATCAATGTGATGAAAGACGTTTACGACGAAGCGAAAGTTGCAGTTATTTTTTTGACTGAAGTTTTTGCATTCGGACAGACTTTTCAGGCGACCCGCTTCAAAAGAAAACACCACATCCAGATTTCGCCCTCATTAGAGCTCACCACTTGGTGTTGTATTTTTTTCGTCACGACCGGGATTTGAACCGCCGCCTCCGTTCCTGGGAAGCAAACGTGTTGATCATTGCGCCAGTGATCTCGCATTTAGGTATGTCTAAACTCCCAGCCGCGTTTCCTTGTGACCGATGGTATGGTTACCCGATCGCTTCTAGGAAAGATGTTAATTGTCTTGTCAACTTCAGTGGGTAACTTCATTACTTGAATCTCCTGTTAGTTGAAATCGCAAGACACTAAGCTTGCTACGCCATATTCTTTATTACTCGCAACTGTTTTGGTACTTTGGTTACTATGGCTTGAACACTATTCACATTTGGCCTCAACGTTTCGGTATGATTACTCAATTGCGCCTGATGTGAGGTCGTTATCGCAGTGAGCATGTCGGTTGTTTCTTGAGAACGTAGACGGGAGCCCAAATCCTAGTTGTAACGGTGCCAACGAACTCCAGCGAGAGTAATACCCGGGTTTGGTGTTTTTTTCTCCAAAAGGGACTGGCTAAAAGTTTAGAGGAATGCGGGAGCTGCAAACAGCCGTAAGTAACGTTGAGTTTACATCAACACAGTTTGAGACTACTAATTTTTAACGATTAACGTGAAGTCGATTCTAAGAAATTGTCAACTGTAACCTTCTTCATCCTTAGATGACCATCGACTGGGTGCCTAATATCAATACTTTCTAGGAGAACCTGTATGAATACAGCAGTTTCGCAAAAATGTTTTAAACATTTATTTCCCTTAATGAATTGGAATAAGCCGTCGAGAAGACGTTATTCGTTTATCGTCCGTTGTGGAGTATCATTTCGTACACTCTGATCACACGAACATGTACGTACTTCTAAACCTCAAAACAACAATACCAAAGTTGCCAAAAACAAGACTGGTGACTACCAAGGTTACATTAATGTCGGAACTGATTGTAGACGCGTTCGTCTATTTACTCTCTTAAACGTTGGCTTCCAGTGAGTGGTACTTTATTATGTTAGTTGAGATTACGTTTTAGTTGTATCCTAGAAAACACCATATAGGAAATGTCTTGTGTTTTATACGTGCAAAAATACGATCATTTTGAGAATCAGTCCGAATCAAACTTTTTAATTGCCTTCCGGCTTTTGTCCATAACTTAGTCAACTGAACAAACGAAAAGCTGAGTAGAACTTTTCGTTTGTTTTGGTTCAATCTCCTTACGCGCATATGCATGAAAAACTGTACAATGTATTCGGGTTGTACTTCACAGTTTACGGGAACTAGCAAAAAAGAATTGAAGCATTGTCAAATGCGTATCCAATCATACATCTTCTTCACTCGGGTCTCAGCCGGGGGCGGGGAGCGTTTTGCTTCAAAGCCTTTGTTTCACAAATTCGTCATGGACCAGCTGCCCAATTGTCGCCTTCAACCTAACACAGTTCCTACGGACAGTGCGCAGCGCGACAAACAGTGTATTGGCGGTTACAAAACGCTTTAGAACCAATAAGTCGTACGCACTGATGTTCAAGTGGTTATCCGTACGCTAGATTTCCCTGCTCCCACACGTCGAACACTCATGGTTGGTTCGATGCTTCCTCTTTACATGTAATGCTACACGGACATCAGCGATCGCATGCGGACAGTTGTAGAAGGTAATTGTGCTTACGTGAATGTACTCTGCTTCTGACACGATGCATTTGATTGACGTGTCTCGTAGCCACATTGCATTTGCTCAGTTGCATCAGTTCACTAACAGTGCTGTTAAATCTCGGTACCGCTTTTGGTTACAGTGACGCTTTATTGAGAAAAATTGTCGTTGCCTGTGTTGATGTTGAAATGAGTCCCCTAAGACATCGAGGATTTGAACTGCTGAAGACAGCCGCCCCCCCCTGATTGCCAGCCGTAACATGTAAACGAGTCAAGCGATCAAACTGAAAACGCCTTTCAGGTTTTGAAATATTACTGTTTCGTCATTCCGAGACTAGTCGAGGCGCCGTTTGTCACACTTCGTAGTATGGTTAGGCTCACAGAAGCTATCGCTATTTACACCTCGCCTGCCATGGTTTGGAACAATGACAGCCTGATACGCTGGCTTGATTTACCGATTGCACCCTGAAGTTTTGTGTTTTACTGCCATGCTATCCGTGGAGTTTGACGAGATTGTGCAATACGGTACTACCATTTTAGAAACCCCATTTTTTTGGTTTCAATATTCCTGCTGTCCGTTGTCATTCTTGTCCGTTCAGTCCACATCGATTACTCGATAAAGAAAACATTTTGCCCGAACTTACCTCGTGCCCACGGACAAGCGTTCCCCAAGAGGCCTCAAAAACAAGTTGGCAGTCGGCTGACGCTTATTTGCATGGTATCCGCACTCTTGCCGTGAAAGCATTGGACGAACAACAAAGTCTGCTATATGAGAACAAAACCCCTTCCCGGATGGTCAAAGCTGTTGTGTTTTCTAATGTGCTGACAGAGAGCTTAGCTCATCTCATGGTTCGTATGGAAGAAGTTTTAAAAGTACGTTTCTGACTGGTGAGTATGCTGCGTCAAACTGGTATCAATTCTTTACGTCGGTCGCTAACCTGCACATGCAAGTACCCTTCATTCTTTCAGTCTGAAAAGTGATTTTTGTTTAGACTCTAAAAGACCCCAATATCGCTTCCCAAATTTATTTAAGAATTTAGAACCAACAGCACAGAACAGTCAATATTCTTAAAGACATCTTTCCAGTTGTGAAACAAGGAGGGACATATTAACATACTAGTTTCACCATGTCCTCACTCTCAATGCATTTTTAGATGGCCCTCCATCTTGCTTGCCGTTGTTCAACGATGTCTGATCCCTTTTGCGCGTTGACTGTTACCCTGTGTGTTTGTAGTTTTGCTTAATGACGTCAATTCGCAGTTATTGAGCAGATTATCCATTAGAAGTGCAACTGTTCAGATTGTCTTCATCTTCATCATTACATGATTCATTCAGTTAGCGACCGGCAGACCGCGAAGCTGCGGGCATTTTTTGATTATGGTTATCACAAAGTTACCCAATTGACGATTGAATGCTTCGTAAACACCACCTTTAAATGTTGCCCATCCGTTAGGCAGAAGTAAATTTCTATGCGTCCGATTACCATCGCCTCCACTAACCAGTCTTCATCAAATGGCCTAATCGCGTATTCATCTGTGTAGTTAGTCAGCGGTTCTTTCCTAATATTCCGAATGGACCAACCGGTACACACACATAATTGGTATTGATTTTGTCTTGTTTTGTCATTGCCGATGGAGTGCAAGTGATTCCAAAATTCAGGGGATATTAACTAGACTGTCTGGCGCTAATATAGATGTACATAATACAAACCCTTACTTCATTGTTGCATATGATTAGTCGGTTTACATACCAGGTTGAAAGCAGCTGGACCCGCAATTTTTGTGGACTGTGAATTGTCCTCAGTTATGCAACGGTTGATTTTTCAAATCGAGTTTTCCGATGTTCTTGATTCTGAATAGTCATGACCGTTTAATTAGCTTAAATTGCGAAGCGATGCACATTATTCCCCTCATGGTGCCCCACCTACGTCTCTCTCTGGAGGATACGAAGACTGATCACCCCGGGGGGAGTGAGTGGAAGCTGTGGTGCGAAATCACAACTTTGATCTATACTATGACTTTATTCCATTATCGCTGGTGTAATCCACAACCACTGCGCTCTGGGGTATTTCGTTTATTATTTCATTTCATTTTTATCACGCAATCATAGTGCGCATGCTGCTTAAAGCGCCTCTCCAACAACCGGATCACGATGGAGACCGGTAGCTCTTATGGCAGCAGGCAGACAACTTTTCAGCACAAGTAATCTGACCCTACTCTCTGACTAAAATACCTTCACATTTATGGTGTCCTCATCCTCGTTAGTTTCATTCCGTAAATCTTCGTTATCGTCCTATTTGGAAGGAATATGGTACTTACGTGGTGACATGAACATGCGGGCTAGCCCACCAGACCACCCGCATACTCCGTCGTTTCAGTGACTGTATGTACACAGACATGAATGTAGAACAACCTTGTAAGATATCCGCACCAAATTTTGTACGAATGAAGTCAAACAGTTTGGGCGTCGTGTTTAACATGTTATTGATAAATGGATTGAGAATAACACAACGTTATGAGCAAGTTGTAATACTCTACGTTTCAACCACCTCGCGTGGCCTTCCTCAGGAGTGTTGTAATCGAAATCGATTACAACTCGATTACAATTCGATTACAACACTCCTGAGGAAGGCCACCCGGGGTGGTTGAAACGTAGAGTATTACAACTTGCTCATAACGTTGTGTTATTCTCAATCCATTTATCAGTAGAACAACCTTTTCGACCGGAATGCCTGCATTCAATTGTTGCACTGTTTCATCTTCCAAAGTCCATTGTCTGTGTTTGCTTGTTTTAAGGCGGCTGGCTGTATGTTTTTTTAACCTCCGGATTCTTCCTGGATATGCTACTTTCATGTTATCCTTCATTTTTAAGCACCTTCTGCTACTTTGGCTTGGCGTTGCTTAGTTGTGAACACATTTGAATTGTCGTGGTGCAATTGGATTCGACGTGACCGTCGACCGTGAAACTTAATGCACACTTGCATAGTATTTGCGCGGTCACGACCGCGTGTCACCAATCGGCAACTGATCGTCACGTAGGCACATCGTTATGTTCAGTCCCATTGTTGTCCGGGTTCAGAAAGATGAATCTGAACCGAGGTTGTCCCCGACTAAATTTGAAAAATGCCAAAATCATCAGGTGAAGATGTATGCTTAAACATCATATCGTTCGTTCTTTTCCCTTAAGTACGCGAAGTGAATTGCGAGCAAAGAAACGTGTGATCGCGTACGAGCAAACTTTTGGAGTGATCAGTCATCATTCATTTCAAGAGACGGACTAGTCACATGATTAAGTACTGATAACAGATAGCGGTGGATACGGAACTCAAAAGTGAAAAGGGTAAAACATGTCGCAATATGCGATTAAAGATTGACGCATCGATTGCATGAACAGAGCAAGGTATACAAACAATAAATGTTCACTGGCTGCTCGGCGGAGAACGGAAAACGTAAAATGGAAACAAAGATTGAGATTAAAAAAGTAAGCATGAGAAGAACACTCTATCTGCGAAACATTACCAAGGTAACGATAAGTTTACTACCGTCTGTTTCTGAACATGGCAATAGTTTCATGTGGTATACTGTAAACACTTCGGGGAACCCTAAAACATGTTTGCACATCGTTTCTCAGATAAAATGAATTGCTCTAGCCGTATCCATTCGATGACGGGATTCCTGTAAATACCTTGTAGTTGTATTTTTCGCTGTCCTACTGTTGGAATTCAAACCATTTGGGGAGGTGCACCGAGGTTCGGGATTCGAGTGCCCTCCCTGTGTAGTTGGGAGTTGAGGGGATGCAAACTGTTCGATGCAGCACAGTGAACCTGGCGGGCATTTAAGCGCGGTTTACTACTGCTTTCATCCGTCGCCGCATGAAGAATACTCCGACGTTCCATTTACGGACTAGAGATATGAACACGAATTTCCGCGGTAACATTGTGAGGGCTGGTCGGGAGTTGAGTGGCTTAGAACGCTTGCGGATAAAACCCGTAGGATATCCATTGTGGATGAGAGTGTTGGATAAAATCAAGCTCCTCGGGAACATGCTTGCTTGAGCAGATTTTACGAACTCTATGACGTAGTGTTCGCACGAGCTCGCATTTGTATACGACTGGCGCAATACTTTCAAAGTACACCAGCTGACCAGTTCGCATCTTTCGAAAACTGCTTATGGCAGAATATTCATCTTCACGTCTAGTGAGTGTGAAATCCGGGAAAGACCTAATTTTTTAATCCCCCATCTCACTGGAAAATTTTCTGTTGTGATGCAGGCTGTCAAGATGTGTGCACAGTTTCTATTTGGCCTCGCGATCCATATACTACGAATATGTCGTCCACCTACCTTTTGTAACAAGTACGCCGAATTTACAACACTTTGCGCTTGTTTATCAGGAGAAGTCATGAAAATATAGACTCACCCACGGTTACACCGTCCAACTGGCGATAAAACTGTCCATTGGATAAAAACTGTACGTTACGGGTGCATAGAGTAAGACGCTTGAGTTAATGGAACACAGGTAGATCCTATTTCATATGGTTCTTCATTACACACTCATCAAAACGTCACTTCAGCCAAGGGTACATTCGTGAACAAAGGTTGAGCATCAAAAGATGCCATCATCCTGTCAGCAACATTCCTGTCGCGTTCACTGTCAGATTCGTAAGCTACTTTAAGTGTAGCGTGCACAAAGAAAGGTAGGGTGATAATGGTTCGTCATCCGCGTTAAGACACATCTCGAAGTTTAATTAAATTCTGAAATTGCAGAGCGTGAAAAGGACGGAGACATGGTGAAAGCCGAACTAAACAGGACTTGGGATTAGACTTGTTGAGGCGTTCGGTTTATGTTGATCGCTAACGTTTACCTCCTTCCCCCCTTTAGGGTGACTACTGCCCTTTTTTACGTTCAGTTTTGCTCTGTGAATCAGAGTCCCGACCCCTTCATGAAGAAGATATATCTAGACTTTTGGTACTCAGCCATCTCTGTTTCGCCCAGTTAATCTGAATCACATTGGCTGAATGTGTGAACAACATGACAGTCCATCAGAGCGTATTTGGGAGACCTTCAATTTCGCTGATGATAACCAAGATAGTAAAAATTTCTAGTGCTGGCTGGTTGGGTCATATAATCCGTATGCCAAGGGAACGTGTGTCACCTCGTTTATTGTTCAGTATGGCTGGTGATCGTTGAAAGAAATCTCGAGCCGTCTAAGCACAGGACATAGACATTCACAATCCGACTTTCTTTGTTGCATACAATCACTCTGAGATCACGAACAGTTTCGCACACTTTGGTAGCTCCATCTATCAGAATATCGAAAATGTGCTCTATCTTTGTCAACCTGTGTCATCTGTAGCTTCGAAATGACATCTGTTTGTCGCTGAAAAGAATGGGTATAATGATACTCATGTGCGTTTTGGTTTGCTCCATAGTTCGGAAACTTGGCTTGTTCACGACGAGGATATCAACAAATATACTGTGGTTGATTATTGTGGTCCCCACCGATTTACGCACATCAAGTGGGATGATCACGCGAGCAACGCGAATATTCGCCAATGTGCATTTCGGAACGCTTGAGATAAGCGATCAGTTGGAAAACCACTCAGATTGTGCAGTCTGCGTCGGTTACGTTACATACTTTGTACCAAGCAGTATTTAGTGAGGCCGCCAACAGTCGGGCAAAATCGCGTGGCGATCAGCTAACGGTATGTTACTAGTACATCAAAGTAGGCGGATAAGTGTCGGTTGTCCGATTTGATTCTTGGTGACCGTTCCCATTACTGGTTGGAAGTGCTATCCGAAGTGGCAACGTGTCATTGTTAATGACGTGCCCAGATTCGTAACATTTCTAGTTCTGCCTAGCTTCATCCTTTCCATTTTTATCCTTTTCGGTAATTTTTTTCTTTTGTTGTTTCACGTCACTTGTGCGGTGAGCGACAGCCCGTTCAGATTGACCATCATAAATGAGTGGATGGATGGGCTGATCACTCTGTGCGTTATACAACGGACTTGCCACTGTGTAGTCTGGTGGCATTTTCTTTTCGTGATCTTAATTTATTCGTTCGCTGCTGCTGTCTACGCGTCAAGGCCGCCTGTGTGCCTCACACTCGTGCCAATACTCAGGCTGCGTTCTGATTGGTCGCGCCTTCAACGGCCATTGGCCCGTTCGTCCACGCACTTTGCCGCATAAAATGCGACAAAGTAGTATGTTTTTCTCCTGAGTCACGTGTTCTCTTCACCGTTGTCATGGCCTGTAAGGCAAAATGTTGATTGCACCCGAGAAGGAACACAACAGCTGCTGACGTGGATTCGCCCGTATGCCATCACTTGTGTTCGTGTTTGACTGTTACATTTGTATTCACTCACACACATACTGGTCTTATTCCCTCGGGTTTACACCGGATACGTGGTGTGTGAGTGGAACCACAAGTGGTGCAACGCAAGCCACTTGGGGTGATGGTTTAAAGCTCAGGCGTCCTTTGGCTTCGGTCACTCTGACTGGCTAATCCGTTTCGGATGCCGCCAACCACGTACATTTGTATGCAGTATTTGCTGTAACAGAGTCTTTGTTTCAATTAAAATAAGCGGTGTCGATTTGTAAGGTACATCAAAAACCCACGAGGCTGAAGAAACTCCACAACAGAATGCAATTGTGATGGAAATAATCGTAGTCGAGCACGTCAAGGTGTGTCCGGCAGACAGACTGATTGGGTCACACTTAATCTAGCACGAGATACCTTCATGCTTTCTCGCCACTTCCTCGCCACTTTCTCGCTCACTTCCTTCATTCTGGACCTCTCTTTACGAACCGTGCCCTTTTCTGATGTAGCCCAGTTAGCATTCTCATAGTACGTTTCAAATAAAGGCGCCGGCAGTAAGTGACTGGGTGATGGGTTGTTGGGTGCTGTTGTTGAGCACACACTACTGTGCTTCTGCGTTCATCACGTAGCTAGCAGAGTGTCGTATATTCATAGGTGATCGAGGACACACAGAAATCTTATTATTTTTATGTACTATGTGATACCCAGATCCGCTTTATAGATTTAAGTTTTGATACTACAGATAGACAAAAAGTTACCGACCAAGGTTTAGGTCTCACGTATTCTTGTTGACCTTCGAAGCAGAGCGCGCTTAGAAACACGAGTACACTGAACGGTTGAGATGGATTTAGTTGAGATAGGATCCTTCAACAATTGCTTGGCAGACCACCAGTTGGATGTATCCTTTAACGTAGAATAGTAATTAAAGACGATAACGGGTGATGTAGTAAGCAGGCTTTTTGTGTACCATGTATCAACGATTCTATGTTTATGTACACACGCACTTATGTATGCATGTCTGGTCTTGTTCCTCTTTGGCTTACACTGGATACGCAGTGCGCAAACAAAATAACTGACTAAAGACCGCAGGTCGCTTGGAATGATAGGTAGGCACAAGCGTCAAATAGTCTAATTCAGACGTTTACGACATCAGCTGCGTACTACATATCCGCTTTCGTATCGGTCATTTTTTGTGCATGTATGTAAACGTAATTGTTTCATAATATCGACTATTGTACACATCGCCGAGTACACTTTTTATACTGTGCATCTATGTGTTTGCTATTTAAGTCTCTGAATGATTCAGCAACGATGCCCGAGGCTCAGTGGGTTCTGTGTTGTTGCTTGGCGTTTTGTTGTGTTCCAGTATCACATTATTCCCACTCTTGGCTTTCGTTTTCTCAATTTCTTCTCGCTTACTCAGATCCATCTTCTAACATTTGATTTCAGATAGTTCCCAAAACTCTTCTTGTGTGCTCCAGCTCCATTGATCCTCTCAAACGGCCAGCAGGCAGCAGTTCCCTTGAAACCGAATTACCCAGGTTTGCTTCTGTTGATTCCGCCGCTGTCATTGGCGATGAAACTTGTGAAGGAATGTGTCTTGAAGAAGACCCGTTTGCGGGTGCTCCACCGTCGCAAATTGTCACTCCGGTAACTCATCTTGTACCTCGGAAATGTGAGCCATTGTTCCTTTGACTAAATTACAGTTTACCTTATTCGTTAGAAGTGGAACGGGTTTTTTTTACACTCAAATCTATCGATCGAGCTCCCCACCTATCGGTTTCATCCATTCACGAATGAGCACATTACACGGGTTATGCATTCGCGCTAGTCTACTATTCCCCCCCCCCTCGAATCGTCTTTCGAGTTTTTTTTACAGATCTGTGGGCGCTTCTTCGTTGCTGCTTTACTTCTATTTTTGTCAACAATGCCATCTTACTTTTGATGCCGCGTGTACATTTTCCATTTTCCATTCTGTTTTCAGTGTCCGTAAAACTGCCCGCTCTCCGTGTCACTCCTTCCTCGGTTCCAGATAATCTCCGGCACACCATTCTTCCCTTTTCAAAGAGTTCTACAAGTTTCTCGATCGTGAACGCCGATTTGAATTCTACTAGACCTGACGAACCTCTGTTCCAACGTACAATATTATGCTTTAGACAGCTACAATGTATTCTTAACGCGTGTCAAAGTTGGCAAGTTGCGTTGTGTGGCAGTTTAAACTCGCCCACTCTGTGTCATTCAGCACACGTCCTGAAGACTAGCACCACTTCAGTCACAACTGAAAACCTTCTTGGTTGTGACTGTCAGATTGCCGGTTTGCTTTCCAGCTTCATCCGTGATCTCTCGAATATATACATGTACGTTTTGGATTGGTTGGCTGAATAAAATCCATATTTTTCTGTTAGCTGTGGTGTTCTTCTCACACTCCGTTTTCGCTTACTGATTGTAACTGTTTTATCGTGGTCTGGCTTGTAACCTTTATAAGACTCGTATCTAAAACGTTGTAGATGTTTCTTATAGTGGCACCTAAAAATTCACTTAGTTAAATAACATTTACAGGGACTTCATGGAGCACTGAGGGCTAAAAGGTCAGGCAATTCATATCGGACCTCCTTTGTCTGATTCACTTAACTGATCGGTTATCCACTAAAATACAGCTCATATACATCCATTGTAAAACCTGTTGTTAGTTGAGCTTCATTAAACCGGATCGTGTAGTGTGCGCATTTTTAGCTTTAGTTTGCTCACTCCGAAATTTCGTACCTGTGGATAGGATTATATACTCTTCTCCCCAGTGACTGCCACCCCCTTTTTTATATGAAACGGTTGTATGTTCCAGCCACTTTTCAGCGTTCTTGTCGGTTTCAGTGTACTAGCATTACTGGTGTTTTTCTATCTACAGGGTTCAGTGGAAATCCATGAGAAAAATTCGGCCTCGCTTCTCACCAATTGAACGTCATTCTGCTACAACAGCTACCTCCACATCCTCGAATCAATCCCAGTTATTTACCGATTCAGTTCGGAATAGGCTGTCAATTCATTCATCAGACGAACGGAACAACCGCCGAGTTTCCCCGGTGATTACTGTATTCTCTGCTTTATCGTTAGATTTAGCTGCTTTGGTCGCGTGCTGTTGTACGGCAACAGACAATAACCCAAAAGATTCTCTTGATAACGAAGAGAAATTACGAAGTCAGAGGTAAGTGGTAGGGACCTGCTCTCCCGTCTTCTTCGTTTTTACCATGTAAATCTTCATTTTGTGTGAGGTTTATGGATTTTCATGGGCCTTCGGTTTCCTATGATAGGTTTTGTATAGTCGTTCGTTTAAAATTTCCTTTAGCGTTTTGAGTTTTATTTTGTGGCTTCTGGTGGCAACTTGTCTGCATAATTCGATTCTAGCTAAGTCAGTGTGTTCAGACTTGCTTTTCCAAGATCCGATACACTCCCATTCCTGATGTTTTTCTATTCCAGGCCAACCTGTCTCTTTTCTCTCATCGACTGTATGGTTCTGGCGTTTGGCACAAGTAATTGGATCGAAAAACAGCAAACAATTCAGCAAGCCAATTCTGACGATATCAGTGCCATTTCAGCTATCATCCCTTCGCTGGCATTTGTTCGACTTTTGCGGTACATGGTTGCTAATGGTCATTGGGATTTGGGACATAGTGGGGGCTCTTGGTGGGACAACAATACAAGCGCTGAATCCGATGGTTTAAAATCAGGTACAGCCTTCCTGTTTCGTTTGCATTACCGCACAGTCTTCAATAGCTCAGCATATACTTACGCAGATCCAGTAAACCTGCTGTTTACTATGCTGCGATGCTTGCAAGTAAAATCTCAAGGGTCCCCAAGCTGGTTAAGGCTGTTGTACTTGTTATTGTCATTCCCCACCTAACTTTTGGTCTGTGAGATACGTCGTCATATGGTACTCCATTGATTTCGGGCACTTTCCATTTATTGCGACGCTTATTGACAATTTTTGCAACCCACTGTGTGTGTGTGTTTGTCGACAGTTGTGCGGACTTCCACTACTCGGGCAACATTATGGCGCTAGTTCTATCCGTACACTGCGAGTTACGAGCTCATGTGGCGAAGGCTAGTGTTGCTTTCCGACATCTTGGAAGACGTGTTGGAAGAACCACAGCCTGAAAATGGCCACTAAACTCTGTATCTGCCCCTCAGTGGTGCTTTCTATACTGCTGTTCGGCAGTGAAACTTGAACATTGTATCAGCAGAACGTGTGCTGTGTGAGATGTTTTCATTTGTAGTGTCTATGACGCATCTTAGGTATTTGGTAATCAGACATGGTTCCGAACACTGAAGTAATGCGGCGAGCGGACATGAACGGAATAAAAGTCGTGCTGATGCTGAATCAGCTTCGTTTGCTAGGTCACAGTCGACGAATGGGCGATGACCGTATTCCAAAGCAGCTGTTATACAGGCAACTGGAATCGCAATCATGGTGTTGTAGTATTGATAAATAGTTTAGCTGAGTTGATAATTTAGAAGAGACCCGGTTGCGAAAAATCTTTACTTCGACTGGATTCGAACCAGCGACAGAAACAACATGCACAAACGCAGCGATTGCTCTACCTGCTTAGCTACAAAGCCACGCTGGAAGCTCAGAAATTTCACATTTGGACCTAGTTACCCACCAAACCAACTGTTTCATATGGAATCCACCAAATGATCCATCCGACTGACTGCCCAAGCAGGATTTTTTGAACAGTTCACGCTGGAATTCACCAACGCCACCGATGACTACTGACATTGTAGTACTGATCGAGAAATCCTGCTTGGACAGTCAGTTAACTGGATCATTTGGTAGATTCCATGTGATGCAGTTGGTTGGGTGGGTAACTAGGTCCAAATTTGAAAATACTGCGCTTCCGGCGTGGCTTCGTAGCTCAGCTGGTAGAACATTTGTTGTGTTTGTGCTTGTTGTTTCTGTTGCTGGTTCGAATCCAGCCGAGGCCCAGATTTTTCGCAACCGGATCTCATCTAAAAAGAAATCCTAATGGCCAAAAGCTGGGATACCAGGATGCTATCCAGGTAAGTCTTTCGCGTTGTAACATTGATTTTAGATGTTGGGAGACTTAGCGTTGAACCGTACGGTCTGGAGAAATATGATCCGGACGAGCGTCCGAAAGTTCAATGAACAGTCCTTGGGCGACCGAGAACAAAGGCGCGCGGTACGTAAGGGAACCACCAGTGCCGCAGGTCTTGGTGACATGACTATATGGCGTTGCGATGTGTGCGGCCGCAAATGCGTTGGCCGTTTGGGATTAGTAGGTCACCAACTTACTCATGGTACACCGTCGGCGTAGAGACAACAAGTGCATTAAACTCAACTAGGTTATGTCAGTTATCTCGATTTTTTCCTTGTTTGCATCTATCAACGACCACCGCCATTTGGCAACTCAACTGCTCCTCTTTTTAGAAACCTGGGTTTCTGTGGCCTTCTTCCTTTCCTGTTCTTCAGCCTTGTTGGTGTACTGTATGGTGAATGTTCTTTCTGTTTTCTTCCAATCCATCCTAAAATATTGTTTTCTCCTATCCTCCGTAGAGTGCACTAGCATGTACTCGAATATTGAACCATTTCTTGTATTACATTTTAAATATTTTCCTTCCCAATTTAGATCTTACTATCGTAGTCTCTCTCAGTTTATTTCCCGAGAGATAGATGTTTCAGTTTCATATTAACCAATCGATTGGCTAGCCAGCATTGGCCGGCTGGACACAAAGATCTTACCTACACACCTCCTGATTTTATTCCTTCTGGTTTACCTTGAATACGTGGTGTGTGAGTGGAACTACAAGTGGTGCAGCGCAAGCCGCTTATGGTGATGTTTAAGCACATGCGTCCCTTGGCTTCGGTCATTGTGATAGGCTGATCCGAAACGGATGCCGCCAACCGTGTGTGTGTGTATTAAAGCCCTGTCTCATTGATGCTGAAGACCACAGATACATCCGATACTTGTAACTTGTGTTACATCAGCAGGGCTGTTTGTGTCTGTTTATTGCCAGTTTTGCTAATCGTTAATATCCATCTCAGTTTAGATTCCGATCAGGATAACGTCAGACGAGTTGGTTTTTCCTTAATTGCTTCTCGGTTGCTGACAACAGTCCTAATATTTCCTCGAGGTGGCATAAAATACGGCGCACCGAAACATTACTGATCTCCTTGACCTCCGGGTGCTCAGGCGGTGTTCGTCATTTCTTACTTTATATATTTTTTGGGGCTAGTGGCTGAGATCAAAACCCATGCGAAGAAGAAGCTACTCGAAACTTAAAAGTATATCATCACTGCATCCGGTAACTTCCGTAGGTTTTAAAATGGAGTTGGCCCTTTGTGACAGGTTATTAGTCACCATAATCACGAATTATTATGTCCTGACTATCCTGGTGGTCTTAATTGTATTTTGTCATTTCTTCAATTCCATTTTGTCCGTATACAGTCTTTTAATTCGCGTTCAGCAGAAATCGCACGTTCGTGTGTGATCCGAGTATACAAAATGCTGTTCTGGGAAACGCATGTTACGTCTTGTTTGCTTTACCCGTATTAGTTCTTTCCGTTTCAGATGAGCGATACGACTTCCTCTTTTCCATCTTCGGGTCCAAAATGAGCTGTCGCCTACTGGTTGTTCTAACCTGGGTCAAACAGCTTTCTTGTGCTATTATCGAAGAACAACTAACGACCTTCGAGTTCAAAGACAGTCAGTCCTTATCCGTACCCGATTCACAAATTTTGGAGTTACTTGATGAGGTTAGTCGTTGTGTTATCGTACCTTATCCATTAAAGTTGGAAAGTTTAGAATACCTTGGGCGTACACAATTAAGTTGGACATCGCAGCTGCTTCAGGCTGTTTTAAACACGAGAATTCTGTCATGAACTCCACTGGTTTTAAGGTCAGTCTTCGTTTAAGTTTCGAACGGCTGAGTTAGTTTTTCGTTTTCAGTGCGCCGGAATACACGCACATATTTCAAGCTCTCCATCCCTGGCTCGAAATGATGTTGGTGTTGACAGATGTACGTGAAATAAGAGACTACAAAGGATGCAAACTTACCAAAAAAAGATTATGTGAATCGTTGTTAATCTTACGAATACGGTCACACTATTGACTACAACTTGTTGTGTCCGAGAGGTTTTTACATAGTAGTGCGAATGTTTGCATGTCCCCAACCTAGCCGGCCGCATCTCCCAAAATTGTTCAACGAAACAGTGGAGATTATCGTCACTGGTGACCATGTAATCTCCTGGTCGCCTAGTGATTCCTTTCAACTATCAGAATCCACAGGAACAATGCACCAAAGGGTAGACGCCCCATTTACATATCGAACTCTTAGCCCAACGAACGTAGGCCGCAATTTTATAATCCCCGTTGTCCGGTTTGAACCTAGAGATCTTTCAAGTATACGCCGACGGACTGGCGAATTGTTCACAGGATCAGCGCGTCAACTGTTAGCCAACTGGCGAAGACGTTGGTTGTTGAATATATCGCGGGCCTGTGCTTATCTCTCACGTGAATTAGCGTGGTTTTTAGTCCATTGTATAGGGTTCACCATACATACACGTTGCACGCCTTACTTTTGGTCGATAACTCGATGCGATGCTGCAGTCAGTAGAGAATTGGGAACGCACCACTTCTTTTTCTTTCCTCAAAGACACCTCGCCGGCAATGTTACAGGCATAAGCGGTCTATTTGTGACAACAAAGACAGAACCAGAGCCAACCGAACGTCCTAATAACAAGACACTTCGAGTTTTGCAAAGTGCATCTTGTGTACACCGGTCATATCATCTTACTGGTTCAATGGGGTCTATATGTTGTCTACACAAGGATCAAATAGAGTGGTATAATCTGCATGCTCAACATCCTCCATTCTACTACTTGCTGAAAGTACTGTTCTCCACGGAGCCTGCTAGTACTCCTTTCATAATATCATCTGACTTGCAGTTAGATAGGAAAAGAGATCTTAAACCCCTGTTGAAGAATACTAGAGTGAAAAGTTGGTATTCACATATCTAAACTAGTTGACGCATTTTATGTGAACTCTTGCTAAGGTGGCAACCTCAAAACGCATGATGTGCGATAGAGTTGGAAACCTTTGTCTCAAAATATGCCATGATCGTTGACTGAGAAGCATAGTGCTGATACCTCTACTTCTGTCACGAAACGAAAGCACAATCGGTCGATCGAACTCCAGGACAATTTCTGTGAACGTCTAGTCGATCTTATACACGCAACACGAGACACGGACATGTCAGTCCTGGTTTCAAAGCCACAGTAGTGTCCGACGAAAGTAGTTAAGCGATCTCGTAACTGAACGTACATCTGTTGTTCTCATTTGCATGAATCAGCCTAGGTCAGTGGAATTGTTCCTCGTAATGTTAAACCTATCTTTCTCTTCACTGTAAATTCGTCAGCTATCTTTCTCACTTACAGCCTCACTAACTTCACGACGGTCATCGCTATCACGGATTAGGCAGATCAGTGCTCAAATATTCCTCAATCTAAAATG
>JTDE01001179.1:53996-170572 GCA_014338405.1 Paragonimus skrjabini miyazakii
AAGCGACTCTAAAAGTGTAGATCGATCCACCGAATCGAACGCACCTTTATAGTCGAGAAATATGGCAATTGTTGGTCGGCGGTATACGACACTGCTGCAAAATTTGATGAAGGGTACAAATATGATCTATACATCCCCGGCCAGGACAAAACCCTGCTTGTTCTTCTCTAGTGTTTATCTCCCGAGCTGCAGTGAGTCGACGAAGTATACTGGATGCCAGAACCCTTGAAATGACTGAGGTCAAACTAATTCCCCTATGGTTTTCACAAGAGTTCCAGATACTTTTCTTGAATATAGGAACTGTTATCGCGTGACCTCAGCACTGAGGAATGGTCTCTGCCATCCACACAAGTTGAAACAGCTGATTCAAGGCCTTAACTAACACCTCTCCACCTTCGTTAAAAAGTACTGGCACTAGATCATCTGGACCAACAGTTTTATTACGTTTGAGAGCCGAGATGCAATTGCGAACCTCAGTCTCAGTGGGTGGTTCTAACTCTACCGACCAAGGTGCTACATTACAAGTTTGTGGCGTCAACACGGTAGAAGCAGGAGGCCAGCTAAATTGGCCCTCAAACTGTTCCGCTCAACGCCCTAACCTCCTGGACTCATTGTAAATTAGTGTGCCATCTACCTCGCTGATAGCTTCACT
Organism: Paragonimus skrjabini miyazakii; assembly: GCA_014338405.1. Taxonomy (NCBI): domain Eukaryota; kingdom Metazoa; phylum Platyhelminthes; class Trematoda; order Plagiorchiida; family Troglotrematidae; genus Paragonimus; species Paragonimus skrjabini miyazakii. The sequence continues at coordinate 54,649 of JTDE01001179.1, forward strand.
GACGGACGATCGCCTAGGACCAGTGGCACGGATCAGCTTGAATAGGTTGCCGGTGTTCCCTGAAGCAAAAGCGGTTTCCACTTCCCTAACTTTTTCCACCGACCAAGCCTCACAATCAGCCTTTAGACTATGCTTCAGTTTCCTACGGATATCTCTTCCAGACTTATTATGTGAACTACCAAGAGGAAGGTTCCGTCTGGCTTCTAACAATTCCAGAGCTTTCTCTGAAATCCGATGTTTGTTTTGCCCATGTACCCCTGTGCCGCATACTATAGTACCTGCTTTCTGAATGGTCTGTGAAATTTGAGTTCAACCGTTATTAGGATCTTCGGAGTGAGTACCACTAAGGCAGCTTTCTAAGCTGGTTTGGTACTTACGCTTTACTGATGGTAAAACCAGTTTCTCAATAGCTAATCCTTGCTGTCGGTGTAGTCGTTGTCCAGCAAAAGTAAGAACAAAACGGCAACATACCAACGCATGATCTGAATCCAAGTATGTGCTCCAATAGGAACGACAGTCTTGCATGCAAGCACGCCACCTATAACTAACGGTTATGTGGTCTATCCGAGACCAGGCCTGATTCGGAGAAGACGGGCACCAAGTATACCAATGACATGCAGATGCCCAAAACCAGTGCTGGCTAAAAATAGCTTATGCTCAGCGCACAGTTGCAACACTCGCCCACCATTATCTGACTGATGTGACGCTATCTCAATCCTGCCATCTATACGAGATTCGGCCTCACCAAGGTGACCCACATGGAAATTCATATATCTGACCAGAATGGCTATATCAGAGCCACGTGTCGTCCGAAGGAGAGCGGCCAGATCCGAGTAAAATGGGTCCTTGACGCCGACGTCGATACAATCAGTAGGCGCGTAAGTAGACAACGAAAATATTTCTGAAAGTCTTGCGTCTAGAACTGGCCTTAACAGAACCTGCCTAGCGGACGGCACAAAGTCTACCGTTAACAGGGATCCAGTCTACTAATGCGGTTGCGGCCGTTGTGCTAAGGACTATATTTACTCCAGTCTGACCTGTAACAGTGGCTGTGGAGTCATCCGAAGTGTTTAACTAGTATCGGGTAGACAATGCGGGTGCTGTTAGTTCCATATGTTGACTGCTGTCCTGGATTCTAGTCTCCGAGAAACAGCAAACGACATACAAAGAGCCTAGTGTTCTTGCGAGAGCGGCATGTTGACCTATCTGTTTTAGCGTGCGAACGTTAAAGGCACCAATCTTAATTCGTAATCTAGATCTAAGCAAGGGACGAGGATGGCCTGAAGCTGAATGGCAAGAGAAGGAACTTACCGGCTCAGTGTTACCACAGTTGACTACATCTGTTGTGGGACCTTTAGAGCGATTATCAGAAATGAAGGTCGGGGGGGGGAGCTGAGAGCTAAATTTGATACGACAGTGAGGGAAGAATCAGCAGTAGCATGTTTTCGTCTATTCACCCTGCTGTATGCAGCAGATAGGGCGACCCGGTTTATACTGCGGGACGGCCGATGCAGTATGGACTTACTTGTGTTGTGACTACTCTTGGTTGTGTGTGGACTGAGATACTGTCAGGGCACTCAGACCTAGACAGGGGAACGATTAGGGTTCTCAACCAAAGCCTTTGGCTCAAAAAGTTGTACCGCAAAGCAGCGGGTGGGTGGCAATGTACCGAAACTAGTACTTTTTCCAGAAAAAGATGCCAGTCTTCTTGCAACTTCCAACCTGGAGGACCAGGAGACTGTGGTTTGTCAGACCTCTGCCTATTGACCCGTATGGCATGAATGACTGTCGGTGTGGTGGCCACACCGTCCAGTTTCGTTCAATAGGTCATCGAAATGCGCGAGCCGTCACACCGCATCAAGGTCCAGTCTCGTTGTAACGGCGAATAACGACATGATCCGAATGAAAGTGGTTACCTAAAAAATGAACCATAGCCTTCACTTAAGTGGCGTCCGTGGTTTCTGGCGACGATATGGTCAATTTGTATGTATAGTTGGATCACATGGAACGATCCCTGTGTGCTGTCTGTTGTGCTGAAATGTTAGGCTCGGTATGTAAATTTCGTGGAGTGCCCATGATTGTAACAGTTGATCAGGATTTTCAGTACATTGCGTCCGGACATCGAGCACATCACCCAGTAGCCTCTTTTCTAGTGTAAGGCATAACCAGTAGACACATTTTAACAAAAGATCAAGGAGAGCGTCATATAAGGCCCTCCTGATTGCAATAGGGCTCTCATCTATCGGGCTGTGTGTAAATGCGATTGAAAACCATCGTCTTTATATCATATCGACGAACTTTGACTGAAGTACTGAATTCGACGGCCTGTAAACGACCACTTGCTAGTTTCTGGTCGACCAAGCTGCGGCCTGCTGTCGGATTCAGTGCGACCCATGCTGTGGTTTGACGACTACATTTGGTTATGTCATTCCCGGACATCATGAGAGAGAACGATTGACCTGTTGCGTTATCCCTCTGTGGAGATACAATGCCCGTTCAGTTCCAGCTTTGATAAATTGTTTATCACGATGGCTTCGCTTGTTCGTTGAAGTGTCAGAACTCTGTTTGCTTATTACGACTAACAGATTATGGTTTGATGCAAGGGACTTGGAAGAATGTGCAAACAAGTAGGCGGGTCTGTTGGAATTTTGATGATTTCTGTTGCTTCTCGATTGCTTGTATATCAAAACGATTCTGGCCGGAAGAGCATCACTTGGACCCTTTGACTTATCAACTTGGCTTACAAGGCAGATTATCTGAACCAATGGTTAGACTGAGACCCACTTCACTGTGAGGCATTGGCTTGTATTGGTGGAGCAGTATCTGAAATCTCTGTGTTTTTCTGGCTTATTGCTGCGCTCAGTAGGTGTATTGAAATCCACCTAAACTTTCTGCTCAGTATTGAGGTTTATCCGGCCGTTATGAATAGTACACCAGCGATTACGGTTATCCGTTGAACTGGCAGGATGTTCTTTGTTTAGGTCGATTGTTTCCAACTCATCCCTCATTCGGTTGATAACAGTGTTATAACCATACAGTTAGTCTTACTGTGTGTTCACAGGAGTGTGCCCTACTGCCCATGCACTCTTATGTAGTAATTGATGCGACGTGTAAACATGTCTGACTGCTTTCCTTTAGTTTGTCTGACGTAGCTGTTTCTAGAAAGACTGAAGCCCTACTCGGCGTGGGCTTGATTCAGCAAATTAGTCCGACTGCTATGTCAAGGTGACAAAAGACCAGGAAGTGTAAGATGTCTTTTGTAGTTTTTATATTGATTTTCTTACTCTGTTTTCTCCCGGTGCGCCTATCCATTTGCGTTTTCCATCTAAGTGGAAAACCGTATTGTTCTACGAGGTTATTTTGTGTTTTGGTCGTAGTCACTTTATTTATTACACGTCTCTCCAAGATATAATGCATTTTGTGTTTTACGTTGAGTTAAAAATGCTTGGTTAATTTTTATTTTGCTTGTTTAACATTCGTATGACTTGACTGGTAGGCTTTCTATGGTTGCTTGATAGTCAGAGGTCAATCTCATCTACTGTTATCTTCCTGTCGGTGGTGGTAGTGTACCCGCAATCGAGGTTACCAGGACTCACCATTACGACTAGTTTTCTGAAGTAGGGGTTTTGAGGACAACATCAAACACACAGGCGTACGCTGTTTGAATAGATACGTCCATTCGGCTATTCATTGCTTCATCCGAGAAGGATAGTTGATCGTTCCTCTATGCATAATTAGTTGCATGTTTGTGTATACGCTATTTAATTCCAGTCGGAAGATCTGGTCCTTGTTCATCTCGGTTATATCCTCTTCCTAGTGTTTGTAAGACATCGTAGATTGTCGGTGCAGCTCAAACCCTACAGACACACCATCTTTCTATGTGTACGTCACTGTTGGATTAAAGTTGAACATTGTATGTGCACTACAAGTCTTTCACTTTTGCAACTAGAATAACGTTACGTATTTATTAGTGTTCGATGGTGTTGTTTCCTTGAGGCACACATCTGAACATGCCGTTGACTCCGAAAGAAGAGGCACATGACGCGTTATACTCTCTTAGAGTTTTGCTTCATTGATACACTGCTTTGTTGTGATGATTAGATACGGTCCACTGAGCCACGAATTGACATTCCACGCGATCGCATTAAGGAGGAAAATAAATCCGTGGAACGCTCGTAATCCGTCCGATTGGAATGCGGTGGTAGTCAAGTGTATGCTAAAGTGTGAAGGGCATAACTGAACCACCAAGATGATAGTGAACATCTGGCGATTTCCTCTTGACTACTGTACACTGATTGATTTCACTTGCTGTCCACATCGGTTACCTATATAGAAGCTTTCCGAGATATACAGAATCAACTGTGTATTAATTGGTGTCTCGAAACGTTTGGCTGTCGAACGATTGATCTGTGACACACTTCGAACTGTCAATGTGACCAAGATAGCGAGAAGATTGGTACACAATCTACGCTTAAAACTGAACACGTCGCCCATTATTATTTCATCTTATTGTTTCGGCTGCCTCATTAAAGTCGAGTTATAATTTATACACATTTTCAACTTTAACATGGTATTTTATTTAGTTTTCCGGATTTGTTGCCGCTCTCGTTTTGAGGGCCGAGGTGACCTGGCCAGATTCGTGTGCCTGCAAAGCTGAGGTGAGTATGCCGCGATATGTCTTACGAATTGGACAACACATGTTACGTTTGTAGTTTTTGTTGTCACGCTGTGCGCTTCGTATACGTCAAGTATAATTGCATGCAAATTAGACGAGCATTCTAACTTCTTACACTTACGTTACTTGCTTCTCTGCCTTCACTCGCAATAGATCATTTACTACGTCAATTTACACAGCTGATTCTGCTTATCCTGAAACCTATGACAACGTGTTCTTATGTGATTCTCTACTGCTTCATAACTCTTCTGTTGCAAGTAAGCTAAAAGAAGTCTCAAGGAGTTTTGAGTGTTGGTTTAAAGGGACTTGAGAAGTATAACGTCGAATCTCATCATTAAGACGCTCATTAGTCGAAGCTTGTGCGTAATTTTGACGACAGAAGTCGGCAACATAAGTTGGCACGTTTGCCACTCCATTTAGTTTTTATGTTATATATATATATATATATATATATATATATAATACACGATGCATCCGATAAACATTTCGCCACACTTTTACAAGCGCATAGCTAACTGTCGACTTAGTTCAGTCAAAATGTTCGCCAATAGGTCAAAAAATAGAACTTTATACATTGAACAACACTAGGAACACATGCTAGTTCGGTTAGTGTCTGCTGGACGACAATGAAAAACTGAAAGACAACTCACGTTGCTTACAGAGGGTGGGGTGTATCTTCCTAATAAGAAGGGCCTCCACGACGTGTAGTGACTGATTGTTTCTAGTCGCCTAAACGATTCGAAATGCTTCAACTTATCGTGTCCCTACGATCGACAAAGTAACGAGCAATTTTCGTTTTTTTGTGTATCTGGCTGTCATAATGTTGTACTCCATATACCTCAGAGGATGTTTACTCACTCGTCTTGGTGATCATTTTTACTTACGTATTGTAGTATATTTAGTCTTGTAGTCCAGCACAGAAAACAAACTCCAATCCCTGTTTATGTTTAGTTTCGTGAACCCTACCGATATTTTCGATCATGTAATCTCTCCGTTTTCGTGTACCCTTGATTGCCAATTTTGTGTGCTATGTTCGGGGTTTGCTGCGCCTAACGAATTCGTTTAGTTCACGTGTTAACTTTACTTGTAGCCTGAATCATACTGATCACTATTATTGAAGATGTCTTTTCTCCCTCGTTTGTGTATTCTCTTCTGCGTTGTCTCAGTGCTCTTACCATTGTCCTATCTTCATTAGTCTTTCTTTTATACCTTGAACATTAATGAGAAGTGATCATAAGGCGTTAGGTTTTATAGTTGAAACATGTTCTGCGTTCGACGTATTTGAATACCACTGTTATGTGACGTTTACTCTAAAATGACATCTTGTTTCATGGAGATTCAACCCATACTCTTAACAAGTCCGTGTTGCGGTCATTTTGTTTCGGCATCTTGGGATTCTCGTCCTATTCTGTTATCTTGATTTGGTTTATCAGACATATTTCTGTATCATACCGTGTGATTTAGGTTTGGAATATGAAGGTACTCACACTGAAGGTTGATTCACTAGGGTGTTCTCGGCTTTCTGGCTGGGGCTCAAATGATGATAAACACTTGGTTGATGGCGCTGTTTGATATAGCCAAGAATAGAAGTCAATAGCGCTGATCTTACGAATCACTGTGTGCGTCGGCGTAAATCATTTTCTGATCCCTCTACATCTTTTCTCTTACCGTCCACAACGCCTTTTTCTTTCTCATATATTGTGGCTAATTCGACATTCCATGTGATCATTTCGTGTTAAGTATATAATGTTCATAAGAGGTTACCATCATTTTTTGAGTTGTCCTTATTTAAAGTAGAGCGTCGCCATAATGATCTCCGTTGTAACGAAAAGGTCGTTATGAAAAAGAAACTACCCCGTTTCCAAATGTCGCTTTAATATCAAGCAGGTTTGTACGTTTATTGTAACGAACACCTTTGTGCCGGAAGCCTCATCGTTACGAAGAAACTAATGGTTCCCATAAGTTTGCGCTGGTTAGGACGAAGTATGTGGTGGAAACCCCAGCTCAACCAATTTCTTGCTGTCAACCAACCTGTTAACGGATAAAAACGCACGGCTCATACTCACGGTTGTCAATACCGCCATTTATATGCAGCCGAGTTCATCGTATGTATCACGCACTCATTGCGTCTATGCGTACAAAGCACTCTGCGTTATCAGAGCCAAACCAGTGAGTGAACAGTGAGAAAAAAGTGAGCACGTGGCTTGCAAGATAGATGCAAGTATACCACTTGCCCATTCTGTTCGCATTGATGTGACTGAACAAAGGGCTACAAATAACTGAACAGAGTTAAATCAGGTGAGTTTAACCGATTGAACACTGATAAAACACGTTCGTTCAAGTGAGTGGTGTTGCGCTGATGATATGCTTCAGAAGATAGATGCCAAGCCAAGAACTGCCAACCTATTGCGTGACAGAAATGGTGAAATGGGTTATTCATTCAGTAACTTACTTGATTTCACGACATTCATAGCCACCATCAGGTTGACCGAAATATTCTGCGGCTTGAACCGTCGTTCACCGTACGAGCTATATGATGTATAATGGAAGGAGCAATTACCAAACGAAAGGATAAAAATGGATTAGGCAGTGTTAAACAAAAAACAGAATTGTCGTGTGTCCGGATACGCTTGACTGCTACACCTGACCATCTCGGATAGCACTTTCAACCAGTAATGTGAATAGCCATTAGTTATCAAACCTGGCAGGTGACACTTCTCCGCTTTCCTCGATGTACTAGTCAGGGTCTTCATCATTCATGACCCTATCATTAGCTAATCGCTTCGAGGTTTTACCCGACTATTGGCGATCTCACTATATACTGCTTGGTACAAAGTATGTAACGCAACCGTCGCAGACTGCACAATCTGAGTGGTTTTCCAACTGATCGCTTATCTCAAGCGTTCCGAAATGCACATTGACGAATATTCGCGTTGCTCGCGTGATCATCCCACTTGATGTGCGTAAATCGGTGGGGACCACAATAATCAACCACAGTATATTTGTTGATATCCTCGTCGTGAACAAGCCAAGTTTCCGAACTATGGAGCAAACCAAAACGCACATGAGTATCATTATACCCATTCTTTTCAGCGGCAAACGGATGTCATTTCGAAGCTACAGATGACACAGGTTGACAAAGATAGAGCACATTTTCGATATTCTGATAGATGGAGCTACCAAAGTGTGCGAAACTGTTCGTGATCTCAGAGTGATTGTATGCAACAAAGAAAGTCGGATTGTGAATGTTCATATCCTGAAACAGTGATTTGTACTTTGGAGGTACGAGACAAAACCAGTCCGGTCATTCGCGTTACTGGACATGGTCTGCGTGTCTTTTTCAAGAAGACTAAACCTCCATATACTTCATTTCGGTCATCATTGTAGTAGGAATCAGCTCAACGCCAAGCTGATTAGGTTCCTTACGGGCATCTTCTAGAATATCGTCCGACAGAATTGAACATTAAGGAGGAGATCTCACACCCCTGACGAACGCCACTTGGGATGATGAACGCTCAGAACAGTTGTTCGTAATCCCTCACTGCTTACAGAGTAAGCACACAGTGGTCAGTGCAGACCCACACATTTTCTTGTATTTTGTATGTGTAACAGTCCGCTCCAGAGACCGTTACGAGTAACCGAATGAATGACTGCCTTCAAGTCTAAAGCGACCTCGATCATTGGTTACTTGTAAGAGTTCCTGTTGCAGAGTAAAATATGTGAATACATGCGATCTGATTGTATTCCTGACCGTCCTTTCATGTATCTGGCTTCCTCTGGGTTTAATGACCCCAAATGATGTAAGTTAACAAGCTACTAGGACACTGAGGTCTAGGCTAATTACTTCTGATACTTCTGGTTGTCACATAGCCTTCAAGCTTCTTTTGGAAATGCGGTAATAACGTTGTTAGGCCCCAGGTACTAGGTATCCACTAAGTCTTCCACACTACCTGAAGGGATTTTGTCAATCGTTATATCAGTCTGTCCACATCATTCTTGAAAAGAAAAAGATAAAAGAGATCTGTCTGTATGTTTTGTCACGCTTCAATAACTCAAATTCATACTTCCCGTCCTATTCCAATGGAGGGCTGTCTGTGACACAGTAACTGACCGTTTGGGTCTCAGCTTCCTTGTCCTGCTGTGGCCAACTGAACTCTTCCTAAAAATGTTTAGCACACCTGTCAAGTTGACTCAACTGTCTTGTGATAATTGAACCATTTTCTTCAATGTAAACGGCCGATAATGTTGGAGTATAGTGTTTGGCCATTCGCAGATACAAAGGTCCGCTTCGTTGCCTTCATTCTTCCCGTCAAGTGGTAAACACGGTCTTTTTTCAGGCTTCTAGCTAGCTTGCATTTGCGCTCATTTTTGTTGTACGGATTCAGGTTGTATTGAGTGACACTAGTTCATACCTTTCTTTTCGCAATTATTCGGTTCTGGAAACACGCTTCTTCACAGAAGATTCGTGGCGCAAGTACGTAGCTCTCGTAACACGTTTGTTCATAGCAAGCTTTCATAGCTTTGCGGTTTGTCCCCATTGTTCGTTAGGTTCTCCTGACCCGAACGAAACAATTTGTTCACCAGCACCTCGTGATGAACGTTTTTTGCGTTCTGTTCGCTCGAACGCCAGTCAACTCTTTAAATGTACGAATGTACGGCCTTTGAACAAATGGCAACTAAACAAGCACGCACAACAGCATGATCTATGCTCAGGTGGTTGCTTCAAAATGCACGATAATCTTTGACAAATTGGTGCCACCTGTAATTGATCATCATTTGGTCGATTTGTATGTATTTCTGAGATACACAGGACGGTCTTCATATGACACAATACTTTGTTCTGTGTTGAATTACGGTATTCGAACTATGGAGACTGTGAGATGCGTACAGCTGCACTAGGTTCTCATTGTTTTTTGTGTGGCGTTCTCGAAATCCAACTACATCATCCAGCCACCTCTCATCTCGAAAAGAGTTATCAAGCTGAGGTCTCAAATTGTCAACCGTTATAATGTCAGTTTTTAATCTTCTGTTGAAGGTAGACGAGGACGTCTTAAGACGCATCTTTGGTAGCATTCGAACAATTATCCGTTAGGATGCACGCCGATATAATGTACATTACATCGCTTTTCCGATTTGTATTGACGAACTTCAACGTCTGTTTAATCTGGCACCTGACAGGCGATTGTTCACTATGATCTAGTAGAACAAACATTAATCTCTTCTGAAACTTAGCGATATTCTCACTATAGCTTGCTAACGAGATTCAGTTCTGGCGGCACCAAATAGCCCCCCCCCCACTAAAAAAATGCTTTGATTGACAATTATCTAAAGGTGAACCCATGTGAACAATTGTTCAGCACGCAAGCCCCAGATGTGAGAAAGTACTTGCCAAAATGGCTTGCTGAACAACTTGTTGGAGAGTGCGGGCATTGAAAGCGCTGATGTTTGCCACTTGTCTTTGCTGTAGAAACAATGGTTACCCGCAGTTAAATGAATCTCATAAAATTTGGAGACAAAATAGAACGATGTGATGATAGTAAATGGGTAACGTCGTTATCATAAGAACGGTATCTTCTGATTCCTTCCGATCGTTTGGGCTGTGGATTAGGGTTGGATTGAAGGACCCCACCTGAGTCTCTGAGTCAAGCATAAGATTGAGTCAGCAATGCGACAAAGAACTCTATGAGCGCAATTATTTTTCGTATGATTGCGTTTTTTAGTCTGTCTTACATGGTTGTGTCTAAACAGTTTGAAATGCTAGTCAGCCTGGTTCTCTGGATTAATACAGTATGTTGATATGTCCACTACGTCAGGGTAATTTTCTTAGTGTTTGTTTTATATAAAGGACCACTACACGTCATTCCTCCCTCGTTCCGCAGCTTTCATTATCACAGCCCTGTACAGTATTTCATCGTTTTGGGATTAGCTGGTAGCCTTCAATGTGTCCCGTTATTTAATGCATCAAATTTTTTTTACTTGTATTCTATGGATTTTGTCTCAAGGTTGCCTGACGAGTGAAATAGACCATCCACAGTAATTAGATAAATGTTGTCTTGTCCAATGGCCATGTGTGTCTTCTAAAACGCGTCCGCATTGTGATAAGCTTTCGGCTACGTTACTACGAAGAACAGTCTATGTTCTTGTCATAACAAGAAGTTAGATTGCTCACGTAGGCGTTAAACAGCATCATCCGACGCGTGTTTGTTTTTCCTACTTTTAATCTAAATTCGTCAGTGTCATGATGTTTTTACGAAGTTATTCTGACGGTGAATAATTATGCATTATTGAAAAACCGCTCCTTTGTGTTCTTATTCAGGTGTATTCTACTCTCATACACCTGGCTTCGATGCCTTTGCGTCGACTTCTCACTACACCTGCTACCATCTACCAAGAGAACTTGTTAAATTCGACGCGGGAAAAACACAGCATCTTGTCTGTTCACTTACGGTGTGTGGCGGCGCTGGGGCAATTGACGCGAGTACTCACTGGATTGTTGTGGCGCCATGGAGATACTTGCTTTCAAACATATACAGATAATTTGCCCTTTTATTTTTTTCTGATCTCCAGTTTGTCCAAATGGATTCGAAATTCAAAATCCTCTCCGTCCGCCAGTAGTGCCGCTGCAAATTTGTTTCCTTATGAAGAAGTTCTGCAGTCGGAGTTAGTTGAAGAATTGCACGACTTTGATTCAGCCGGAGAGTACAGCCTGAAGTCAAACTGAAACAACTTGACAGTTTTGTATATATTTTTAGTTATCTTCCCTTCTAGATTTTACCTGATTTATTGATGTATACCAAAGTTTGGTTTTAGCGAACTCGGGCCAACGATTTGTGCATTTCTATGTCAGTTTCTCTAAAGTTTTTCTGAACTGTACATCGTTGTTACAAAATTTGCCAGCCTGTGACTTATTTCTTTGAATAAAACTCCTCCTCAGTTTATTCTTGTTACCTTTCGCCTCTTGCCTGCCGTTTGAATGGTTGCATTGATGGTTATCCGTTTCATTCCGTTTAAGATGATGCTTATCGACTTGGGTCTGACTTCTTAAGTTAACCATGTGATATATAAATCTACTGATTGGGTTCATTTTGTGGTCTGAGTGTCTGTCATCTACAATATTTCACAGGTCACTTTTACTAATCCTTTTCACATGACTGCTACCACGTTACTCTCATTTGGTTGTAGGAAGGAAATGTTCCGGTTCCCCTCATAAATGTGAGCTCTTCGAGGTGTTTTTTCTTTCAACTTTTTAATGGTTCTCAACTCTTAGCAAGACCACTTTACTACAAAGGATGTCATCCTCAAGGCTGGTGGTTTATATCCTTGGATAAGAAAATGAACAGCGCTCAACTCGTATAGATCATACGCGTGCACGTGGTCCGAACAATAGGTCAAATTCGTTTAGTATCGGTTGACTGACCCGGACCTGTCCCTCCCACTTCACTGCATTTTTGCTCACGTGTACTCGCTTCTAGGTATCAAACACCTGTGTACCTTTTGATGACTGCCATGCGTTCCTTAATTAGTTGATTTTCACACGAACCCACTTTATATGTCACTGTTTCGTCTGACCAGACACTGTATCTCAGTGTCATACACATTTGGGCGCTATCAGTATGCATCCAGTCTGGGAACCAGGTTTTTTCTATACGACTGCCTAAACACCCGTTTAGAGCCATGCGCGTCAGCCAGAGCATCACTATTTTGGTGTATCTGGCCTTTCTGGCTGGACAGTGCTGCTGGTAACTAATCTTAAAGTAATTTCTTGTAGTTGAAATCGTTGACGGCATAGTTTGGAAAAGCCAACCCGTTTTTCCCAGTTGGCCAGGTATCTCATTCATGGACTGACTTTCTACCACCCTGCAGTATGGATCTGTCCGCATCAACTTCGGGTTGCTTACTCTTGGGCCTCCGGGCCTACTCTTCAAACTTATTTCTCAGGACGAAATCGCGACTCGTGTCCGTCTCCGATGTTCCAATCTCGCCAGATTTTGGTTGCACGGTTAATAAATCGAACCCGATGACACTATGTTTGCTAGACTGTTGGGTTTACTGAATAAACGATAGTTAACAAATGGCAGGTAATCTTTCTGTACCGCGAAGTAAGCAGTATCAACAGTAACAAATTGCAACTTCTAACCAGTGCCTTCCTAAAAGTGCGATAGGTTACAAGTGGAGGCCCTTTTCATGTCTGTTCCCAATCCGCTAACCGGTGCTGTCTGCACCCGCACATTTGTTCTCCAACAGCTTTAGGTGTCCAAATCCACGGTGACGGTGCAGCGCTCTTGGATTGTCTCCAGGAACAGAGAACCCAAGGAGCTTGTCAGCTTTCGCGGAGCATCTCTTGCGTCATAGCAGGAAGTTTTAGGACATCGTAAATTGCCGTTCGTGGGCATAACGAATCATGTGAAACAGCTTTCTGATCTCACTAATTTTGTGTTGCTGTCATTTATGACATTTTGCTGAATTCATTTACTATCAGCACGAGCACTGAATTGCCCTCGGATTGTTTGGATACTTAGTGAGTATACCGCACTGTATCTTTTTTACACAGTCACTGTTTTGACAAGAGCATCAGCCTATTGATTGGCTGGCGGGGTGAATTTGGAGAGCGAGGTCTGTTGTCAAAATCTCGTTTCTGTCAGTCGTTTCTAGCATTCTCCTCTCAATTTATTCTAACCGTCATCATCCTATTCCATTTCGTGGCACGGACGACCACTCATAAACTAAACTGAGCTGAAATCGTGTGCCCAGGCCGATGGTGGATCTACATCTACACAGGTATTCCGTTCAGCGAAGCTGTCACGTGTTCAAACGAAAAAATCGACACTGGATTAGCCATATTGCTTCGAAGACACGCTTCTTGTTACGTTGTGCAAACCACATCTCTTAGTTACTTTCGGGCGTAGTTGAATTCAGTTGCTAGCCCGCCTATGGTTGTTAACTTTCCGCTTGTTTCTCCTTGAATTCTTTTTTTATTGGAATTAACCTTGAATATCTAGATTGGTAGCCAGATCACCCCATCTGTTTTGCTACTTTGAGAGTTCCATCTGACTTTATGGTTAGTCAGTGTGTAGGTAAGCGCGGCAGGGTTGGTAATCACTTGAAAAAGGCATATGTTGAATTGCTAAATTTCGTTGTGAGCCAGTGATGCACCGCCGTCTGTGATATGCAGGATTTAATTTGGTACTTTAGACTACCCTATTTTTTTTATCGCCTTTTCGTATATATGTGTTGTAAACCCTTAAAAGAATACGCTGGTTCGTCCACGGCATAGTAAATGCGCTTGATAGAAGTCAAATTCTCCCTCCTCGTAATAATTAACACGGAAAATCTTGGTCCCGAACATAACACGACTGTCCTGGTTAATTGTTCTCAAGACAAACCAAAAGATGGGTGCAAAAAACCAGCTTTGTTCCGCTTCAACAACGTATGCGAAAAGGAGGAAATTATAAGATATGTGGTGCATAACAATGTACAAACACTCTCGAATCAGAAACTCGAAGGACATTCACTGAAAATAATAGTTAAAGTCACTAAGCCACCAATGGGCATAGCGGAATTAAGGCCAAATGGATGGAAAAAATAGCAAAGGTTATCTCTCGACTGTTCACGACATTTCCACTCCTTTTGATTGAATAAGATCGTTTTCTCGAGGAAGGAGGTGGTTTTGGACAGGAAAAAATGGACTCCCTAACGATGCCTCGCCGTTTGAAAGCCTTTTTTGGTCATTCTTGGACATTAAATGCGTTATCTGGGCGTGTATCGTTGACGGGAGCCTCTCAGCGGATGTTCGCAATTTATGATGGCTTTCATTATCTTGCAAATGAGAAAAAACTATAACTTGAGGGTTTTCTGCCGAATTGAAAATCGTTTGATTAGAAATATGATTTTCTGTTCAAAAGTGATATTGACGTATTTCCGCCCGAAAGCGTAATGGGGCTGGTTCAGTCTGCTGAGTGAAACTGGATCTCCAACACGACATATCGTCAGCTTGTAAGACGAAGTACACAAAGGTTCAAACCGCACGTCAGTCGGATCAGACTTTCTGGATCTATGGGCCACCTGTTGCACTTCTGAACGAAAAGCTGCCATGGGCCGTTAACATCGTCTGATCAGCGTAGACGAGTTATAGCGTGTGCATGATTTTTACTGTCCCTTCATTACACTTTTACAAGGGTGCACTGAATTTTCGGTGTCGGTCGCCCACGTGACTTGCTGAATATCCGTTGTGCTTCAAATTATTGGTTGTTACACTACCTACAGGTGCGTTCCACGAGGTTTCAAAAACTGTACACTTTAAAACTGGAGTTTTCGGCACAAACTCATCCTCATTTACATTCTGGGTGAAATGCAGAGAGAGGGCTACGATAGCCATGTGCGTTCATTCAAGTCACTTGTTTCCACCTTTTTCAATAGGAAACCACGTTCTCGGTCTCTGTCATTCGTTCAGGATCATGTGTACTTGTTGAACGGTCAGATAAGGCTTTTAACTACGAGAACCACTGTAATTTGGTCTAAAAAATGCATTTGCCGAGCCGTTAATCTATGGGTAATCGACAGATAGCTAGGACATCGCATCACTCAGGAGCAAATCCCGGAATCGAATTCCCGAATTTATCGCAACCGTATAGCTGCACGTATCGATATGGATTTGTCTAACCGCACTTATTCATTGTAGTCATTGTGTTAATCTTTAAAATATCTGTTATCCTTCACTATCTTTTCTTATGACGTTTGCCGCAAGGTGCTTGTTTCCATAAGAAGTGCGGGGCACTTATTCACTGGATATTGTCGAGCTACTCCGGGCGCAAACCCACAGCTCTGTAGATGTGTTGTAAACCCTCCTAAACGATACGCTAGTTCGATCTCGGTATAGTGGTGCGCTCGATAAAATCGGATTCTCGTCCCGGTAAAAATTCACACGAGAATCTCGGTTCTGAATAGTACCGCGACTGTCCCGTATTCGCTCCCATGGCAAGCCAAAAGACGCGTTCAGAATAGGAAGCCTTGTTCCGCTACAAACGGGGTGCGGCTAGGACGACAAGTACAAGGTATTTATAGGGCACGTCATGACCACACATGCCCACCACATCATGAGAAAGAGTTAGGATCGCACATTTGCACAGCAGTATAGAAAGTCTCAACCGATTTGAACAGTTCCGCTAGTTAGGACTGAGTCAAGTGGTTTTTTCTTCTTTCTCACGACGGAGGCGCCCTGGGACGGTCACAGGGTGGGCGCCCTAACGAGATGGTAATCAGCTTCGTTGCTACAACTTTTTCTGACAGAGAATGCTATTATATCTCTCACCGTCTATCTTTCTCTCTTATCTACGTGTTACTGTTCTACTCATTACTCACATTATGAATGGATGCGGAATCCGTGGATTTTAACCGCCTATGTTATGATCTCCCGATGACTTCATGATAGCGACGCTGATCACAAGGTATATTGTTGGTCCCAGCCCCGATTGCATTGCTTGCTGTCTGCGTCTTTACTGCCTTATAGAATTCGGCTTACGTAGGTGTACGTCTTGTGATGGGAAATCCGAAAAGCCGTCCTCTTTCATCTAGTCCATTACTTTTCATCCGGTTCGATCTGTTCGTGCTTCGTTTCTTAACCATCTTTTGTTATATACTGCCAAGGTGTTATTATCCTTTGCTTACCTCGAGTGCATCTTTTTTTTGCATCTCAATAAATCCCGTTCTCATTTTCTGCATGTTTCTAAGTTACTTCTTAGACACTGGTTTTAACTTACACTGAAGAATGAGTGCTCTGTTTTGCGATATACACCCTTACCTCATTTCACGGCTGGGTTATCTAAATTCTCATTGAGACTCTGAATGATTTATCTAAATGTCGTCTGTCGTAACCCGTAAGTCCAATAGTCAATTACTGAAGCAGCCCGTATGTTGTACGGGTAAAGTTGAACATGAAAACCTTCAGGCGGTTACATAAGTGAGCATTTCCGTGCATATTCAGTGCGTGTGTCGGATCACACGGGTTTGTTGCAAATCGGCTGGCCAATTCTTATCAGCATAACGCATCTCGAGGAAGGAAATGACCTTGATTAGTTGTCTAGTTTCATTGGGTTAGCCGGCAGCGCACATTGACGACGTGGATGTTCAGTGCTTGCCTTTGGGGTCGAAACATGGTTGAGCGCCGGCATCACGAAACTGACGATCGATAACACCGTTACCGTTTATGTCAAATGACTAATGTTGGCAACTATTGTCAGTCAAACATCTCAGAACATCCTCATTGAGAATTCAAAACAAATCAGTTATCGAAAAGGGAAGGTAGGCTAACAAACAAGGTGACTTAACGCGGCATAGTTGTTATCACCATCTCCGATACTGACGGATTTCGTAACATTGATGGCGACCAGAATAACAATTCCTCCCGAATTTCTGAAAGAAAAAGGCGCTATAAACAGACAGCGTTTGTCCGTCCACTGTTGTACTGCGTTAGGTTTAATCTAGTGAATGAAGGTAGGCCCCCCTGATGATGGAACAGTGGATCGAATTAGTGCTTTTCTACGCGTGAAACAACGAAAATGTCAATTTAATAACAACCTTAATGACGGGTACTTGGACGCGTGGTCATTTGCTGAGCAAATGGTGCAGCGTATGGTTAGGAAGGTTCTGCAAACGGATTTGCTAGTTAGTTCAAGAGAGTCTTACATTTCAAACAGCTATGCAGAAAATACTGAAGACATATCACCTCGATTCCATTCTTGGTATTTGAAGAACAGCGACATACACTCAGTTGATTTCGTCAAAAGTCGTATATTTGGTGAATGTTTAATTGTTGTTTTTCTGCAACTCGATGAAAGTTTAGCACGATACTTATGGTTTAAATGTGAATTACAGGAACAACAGTTATTAAGCCATATATATTTTAAAAAAATGCTGAAATGGAAGATACACAACCCATGTGCAACGGATCGCAACACTGTCAGATGTGAATGATGTTAGATTTTTTTCAACTAGATCACCGATTATTCATTAGCCCTCATTGTATTGGACCGCTTAGAATTCCGCACAGATACACTTATCACCCGACACTTCCGATCATGTATCTAGTTTCAGTTTGATGTGTTATGGTGTTTTTGAATCTATTGGTTTTGAATTATTAAATGTGTTTGCCCACGTGGAATCACTGCCATCTGTTTGTTTTCCTCCGTTCAGCATGATGGACTTGACAAACAAACGTGAAATTGCTCTTGCTTTCCATGATTTGGGCGTGCTGAAATTTGGCGATTTTCGTCTCAATATATCTTCTCCCGTTCTCTTGGTACGTTTCGTTTGCCATTGGTCCATACTCACCGCTCCGTAACTCTGACTAATATCGAAATGTCCGCTGTGGCTGTGTTGAAGCAACCGTCCATTTATAATCGTTGCAAGTTACCGACTTGTTAACTCTGTGTTAACGTATTAGGTAGTACTTTGGGCTTATGTTGTGCTAACATTTACCGTCTTCAGTTTGATGATACGTTATTTATTTGCTTGCATTTTATCACTCGGGTAATTCCTAAACATCCAGCAGTTTGCGCTGAACTCACCATAAACACACTACATGTACAACCACTTTCAAACTGTGACCAATTTGAGCTTGTTTGTGCCGGTAGTTTCAACACATTTGCGTGTTTGTTGCCTAAGACTAGTTACTCGCATGTTTTGGCCAGGTAACTCAGACCAAAGTAATGTATGCAATCTAGGTGCGTGTAAAATGCGACATGATTTTTGTCCCGTGCGGTCGCACTCACGGCAGTCTAGAATCTATGATGTGACACAATCAACGGATGGTCTCTCGTTCAGTTTTGTATACGATTGCTGTCAACCCATCGTATAGTTGAGAAACCATAATGATCTTATCGAGCGGTAGAACGAGAATCACAAAATTTACGTTCGTCTCTAATAAGTTTATGGCCATTTCGAAGGGTTCTGATTTACATCGCGGAAATGTCTTTCAAGCAAAGATCGGCGTGGTTTTCTGAAGACAGTTGTTTGGAGTCGTGGCGACATAACAGTTTAATGAATAACTTGATAGGCCGATATGTCGCCAAAATTGTAGACCTCTAACTGTTATCAATTATTATTTATTTATCTGTTTTTACTGTCTGGCTCACTTTTGCTAATCTCTTCGCGATCGTTTTATCCCTATAAGCTCCACCTACCACTTTTTCCGTTTACTTTCGTTATCGCAGATGAAAGTCGCAAATGCTCTGTGTACTATGCTACAAGATTCTTCATCAAAGGAAGACCTCTTAATATGTGGTGTACCTTATTCTGCCGTACCTATGGCTACGGTAAGTCTGTGCTAGATTCGTGTTTTGTACCGTGATATTCCCTGAGTTCTTTCCTTTTCCAATTCATTTTGTTGGTACTAGACCAGCGGAGATTTTCATATTGTTTTGCTTTGCTTAACGACTTTCTTCCGTGAATTTCTAATAACACTACTCGGTTTTGGTGCCCCAACATTATTTGTCTATTGTGTGTTAATTTTTCACCCTCTGGTTTTATAACTCGAACTACACTCACATTTGATTGTAACTTTCACATTCATATAGACTTTCCAGATGTTCCCTCTCGAGAAAAAAATAAGGCTGATTGGAAAATCTGTCTGAGTGTAATGGTTCCATTCAGTTTGTCCCCATCAATTTTCAAACTGTTCATCAGTTATATTTCGTTTTTGTGTACCGCTTTTTGTCTTCAGTCATTGCGGCTTCTAACTGTACCCACTAGGGGGATAGACATTTAGGTTATTTCTTTTGAACAGGTTAAGCGTTATCTTAAATTCTCACCTATATTGACCGTGTTCGAGATATTTTTTCCAAAACTATGTAATGTGCGTTATACACAAGGCTTGCAGCCTACTGGATACACTCGATATACAGTTGAAGACTCGTCTATGCGTTATGCGTGTTGATAAGTTAACGGTCTTCGAGCTGTGGCTTGTTGCGGTCATTTTTTACGCTGTTTCCTCTATGTGACGTTCTGATGAGCGAATGCGTCAGTGACAAACTGTGATCATCCCGGTTTTTTGTTCAAGAGTTCAGAAATTACTGTCGAGATGTTTCTATGTTACCGACATTCATAGTCAAATTCATTGGTGGGAGTTCATACTGAAGCTACTCCGAACACTAGTCTCCGTTTTTTGGCTGCCTGACTATGCTATCGCTAACACCTCGTCCTGACTGAATCTGATATGTTTGGGGATCACTGGAGGCAGGTAGTTTAGAGAATTTTGCATAGATTTTGCTGGACAAAATAACTAGCTGTTTTTGGTCTAGGAAACGGCATGTTCGGTAGGCTTTATCGCCTTCTAATATATCTTTCTGGAGTTATACGCACTGATGCTAGTTACTACATGTCGCCACCGTTTTCATTGAGGTGCTGTGTTATTTGTGATTGCTCGCGATCGTTTGCCTCATTAACCGTCCAATCGACAGCTCATACAGTTTTCCTCAAAGAATCTGAGTCTTGTCGTACTTCGCTTATTTTCTCTCAAGCCTATTTTTTAGTATTCTTTTAAATTCATTGGAGTCTACCGCTTCTGTTATCGTGCCAAACATGTTCACGTGACTCGCTTTCACGACTGTTTGAGGCCGCTTCAATCGATGTCTGTTGGGATTGCCTATTAAGGTGCACTTGCGTGATATTCAACCAAAGTCGACTTCTCTTAATAATTTTCTTCGGGTTTTTCTCTACCGTTTGTATAATCAGTGCATCTCGATCAACATGTCCGTCCCGATGTTAATGTGTCGTAAGGAGACCAAAACGTACGGAACCAAACAAATGGTTGAAGGCACGTGGAAGTTTGGCCAGCATTGTGTAATTGTTGACGATGTGATCACTTCGGGATCCAGCCTGGCTTCCGTTGCACAGGTAACATTGTTCGATCTCCGATTTGTCGATTTAGTAAATAAATATGTTCAATAGTGTTGGTGTTTGCATTGGTATAATTTGTCGTGCGTAACGCTAGAATCTGATTCATTTTTGTACCCTATTGGACGTTATCTTACGATTCTGTAGAACCTGGAGGGAATTTACTGGTTATCTGTTCGACAATCTTTGGTGAGACATAATAATCAAAGCACCCGTCTTCCTTTGTGTGATAATCGATATTCATGTGAGGTCTTCTACTTTTTCTCATTAGCTTCTTAGAAATGAAGGCATCTGTGTCTCTCGAGCTTTGATTTTGGTCGACCGTGAACAGGGTGGGACGGAAAATCTTCGTTCTCGACATAAGTTATCGGTTGACAGGTGGGTTGAACTAGATTTTCCACATTTAACAATCGTTAACTTTCTCTAATCTGTTGTTTGGTTAAAAGCACTTGCAATTTTGTGAAATTGACGAATGCCTTACAGTAAAGGTAGAGGTCGTACGGTAGCAAAAAGATGTTCAATAATGCAGGATAATTATTGTCTAATTTGCACGTTCCCACACCACTCGTTTGCCAGTGTTTGTGACACGGAATTTCAGTTCACAACATGGTGAGATTTCCTTTTAAGCGTCACATGCACTTCAGCCTAGTTCTGTGCATTTAGCTGACGTTATCTGTCGTGCATTTTCGCCTGTTGTTTCTCGATTGGCGGCCAGACTTCGTTGAGTAATGATCTGTTTGATCCTTCGTGTAGTTCATAATCCGTCCACCGTGGGCACTGACCATACTGCACAGTCGCGCTGACATATCCCATTGAGTGTTAGAGTAATCTCCTCTCTGACTTGGTCACTCATCACGTTATTTGCCCTCAGTTTGTCTGAGTATACAAGCCATGAAAACTGTAAACCGTGTAATAACTGTGAACCACAAGACTTAGTTGATCCCTGTCGACGGTAAATTGGTTGGGCCAGCTACTTACCGCTTGTCTAGTCGTCACTCGTTTCGCTGTCGCCCTCTACTTTCGTTATTGTATTTGCCAAAATGGATTATTACAACCGAACTGTTTATATATATACATATATATATCTTTGCTGGCCAGTCTGCTGACGAAAGTCGATTGTAACACTTAAACGAGGGAGGACTATAGTACTCAGAAACCATCGGTGGATTTGTTCGATACTAAATGTATGTTTAGCACGTGAAAACCAGATAGATTGACAAACGTGTCACAATAAGGGAAGAAGAAAGTTGTTGGGTGAAAAAAGGAAAAAAAGATGCAGAAAGAAAAGGAAGAAAAGTTACACCGACGCATAAAGTGATTCGCAACGCGGGCGCCAACGACTTATGTTCTTCGCTATATCAGACAGCGTCCTCAACCAAAGGTGTTCATTGTCCTTCGAATCTCAGCCAGGAGGCTGGATAAAATATTCAATTGAGCGTCAAGAAGTTTTAAGGATCGCACGATGACCCAGAGGTTGGCAGCTGAACGAACGGTAGTATCATACGAGACAGTACCGAGCTTATGGATTGCATACCGTTTATGTGCCTAAAGTGCTTTAAGGTCGCTTGGTGGGCACGGTCCTAGACTAGAGGCAAGCAAACTCAGGTAAGTGTAGGATGCCATTGTCCCTGCTAGTTTAGATACGTCAATTTACGTTTTCCGACGATCTGGCCTCCCACCAAAGCGCAGAGCGGACTTGGCACACATCGGTACATGACCGGAATCCACCCAGGTGCTCCAGATGGACTTGCACTTTAAGAAACAGCCACGCTACCACCAATAGCTAACGACTATGCGGCCATTCTGTGTCCACGATTGACTCGGCGATGGAAGTCATCAGATGGTGCAATAACATCTGTAACGTCAAAAACTTGCACTTGTCAGAAACGGGTTGTTATCAGCACAGGACTGCAACAATGTATGTAATGATGTAATGTAATGATGATGTCTGTTCGACGACTACTGTAAGAGTGTGAGCCACCTAAATCACGCTAATCAGCGCTTAGTCCACCTAATTGAGTTTTCAAGTCTTTAGCCATTGCTAAAATATCCGTGCGCCGCACCGTATGTAGAAGCTGCACAGGTGATTATAATCAATTTTAGCTGCAACTGGGCTACTGACTGTGGGAGAATATGTCGTGTCAACAAACAGAGCGTTTGTGATGTGCATGTTCCGAGGCTCAAACCGCACTATTTTCCAGTCTGACGGCGCACAGACGGCTGTTGACGCATATTCAATCAAACGGTACCCTCTCTACTTATGCGCTTAGGACATATTCCAATACCCATTCCACAAGTGGCTTGAGCCGTAGGGCCTTCAGACAAAAACCCACTGCACGCGCATGGTGAAGCAGCTGCCAGAGATTAGAGCTATAGCACTGAGCCAGAATCCTACAGCTGTGTTTCAGCAAAACAACAAGTATCGATGATGAGAGTCTCCAGAGTGCTTGTAAGAGCTGCTTGTCTGTTCGAGCATTGAAAATGTTAAGCTTAAATGATGTTCCGGGAGCGAGTAGCAGTTTGTGTCCTTCAAATAGAGAAACTTTGGTGTTTGACACATTATCATGCTAGCTGTGACTTCCGTCGTCCATGGTGTGTGTCTGAAAACAGGATTGAGGTATCACCAAGTAAACAGTGACATTACAGATGTAAGAAAATAAGACAAACTGACTTCGTACGGTAGACTGTGGCATGGGAGTAAAGCCGGCCGCCGACCCCCTTGGTTTTTAAGTTAATAGTTGTGAGGACAGAATATTTCTGGGCTGCCCGGGCCGACTAAGTATGTTATGTCACATCTGTAGAAGCGCATTTTTTAGTGCCCATGAGTAAGGTCAACCGTAACAAAAGTTTGACTTGACGAGGTATATGATTGGGTACGAAATCACCTCGCCTAGTAGTATTGATTGCTTATGGATTGCTAATAGCAAATTGCCTACAGTGGTACCACAGTCAGTTTTGGTATCAGAACTGACGAAATTTCGTCAGACGGTTTGGGAAACTCAAGAGGTACTTCGCGATTGGTGCTTATCGACAGTAATTCCCGTTTTCAAAAAGGGAGCCTGAAGTCTATGTGACAACCACAGAGGCATCCGTCTAGTGTCCGTTGCACCCAACTCACTCAATGGCCTCATTTTACGTTGGCTCACTAAGCCGGGAGGAAATCAGGCACGCAAAGAACAGGCAGGACTGTGCTGGTCGAGGATGCGTTGATCACACTTTCACCGTATGACGGTTCTTGAAGCATCGCCAATCCTATGGACAACCGACGACCATGGTCTTTCTAAACCTAGTCTGCTTTCGGTTAAGTCACTAGTAACGTCCTCCGGAACTGTCTTCTTCGCAAGGGAGTACCAAGGGAATACGTGAATCTATTGAGATCACTGTATGCTCACTCTACAAGCAAGGTGAGAGTTTGTGATGGTGTTCTTCAACGGTGTCCGATTTCCCCCTTTTTCAGTTTTGTCATGGACGACATTCTGAGGAGTGCGCTTAAGGAATCAAGTGAACTTGGTATTGAGCTTCTTCCTGGCGCTCGGTTGACCGATTTGGAGTATGCGGATGACATTGTCTTACTTAGCGCCTCTACCGAAGACATGCAGACCATGTATGTCACATCATACCAACCATGCTGATTTGTGTGGAATGCGCTTCGCTCTCTCAAAATGCAAAGTACTTTTTTAAGACTGAGACATTTCCACTCCTGCTTTCTTCATTTAAGGTATTTCGCTTGAGATTGTGAAAATGTTCCCATACTTGGGTGACACTGTCTCGTCAGTCCGTAACATTGCTGACGAAATATCAGCGAGGACGGCAAAGGCACGAGTTGCCTTTGCCAAACTGCGTCGTCTGTAGCATCGAAAAGACGTTCGGTTGTTGCTGAAGGAAGGGGCATATAATGCTTGCCTTGTGCTTTGCCCTATGATTGGGAAACGTGGCCCGTTCTCAACGAAGATGTCAACAGACTTGCTGTGTTTGACCATCGTTGTCTCTGACAATTAGCCCACATTAAGCGGACTGTTCGCCTAAGCACTACAGCCGATCGCCAGCGCGTGTTGTTGGGCTTTCGGGATTTGTCAGCCAATCATGTTGCACAACCTGCGATGGTTGGGTCACGTACTCCGCATGTCAGCTGAGTCCAATAGCAGTCGGATTAGACCGCGTATTGTTCATGCAACAACGTGGTCACGAAATATGAAGACCCTCACTGCATGGTGGATAGGTGTCGCCTGTCCGGTTGGGGTTCTCATGATCACTCAAATCTTTGACGACGAACGTTATCCGTGGTGGCAGTGTGCCGCAGTCAATGGCATAATTGCATCCACACCAGTTCCAGTTCTTCCGCTTGGTCTTCTTTTAATAACCGCTCTTGATAACGTTCTGTTCTTGGTTATTCCACGTCACTGTTGAGGTGAGCGGCGGCCCAAACCACAGTACCTTCTAGGCAGACTGTTAGCTGCTATGATGACGATGACAGTCAGCTGTACTAGCTGTGTGGTGCGTGATTTTGGTGTCTTGATACTGTTGACAATGATTAGCAAAACGTCGATTTATGCCCCTGTATTTATGACTGCACATCAGGTAATCCGTTTGTTGTATAACATGCAGTTCGTTTGTGACTAATGTAGCACGACTCTTGTGCGGGAAAATTGAATGGTAGGTCGCAACGTCAGGAAGAACGAGGAGTAGAAGCGACTGTTTGGGACGTTTATGTGGGCTTTACGTAACATGTCACCAAAACGAAAGTCGTTGCATTACTGCCAAGGATATGAGTACACAGCAGCCGTGGATACAGTGTTTGTGTTCGGTGTCCTTTATTTCCACATACTTTGTAATGGATGTCTTGCACTCAACAACCTGCCAAACGGAGCATACTTTACGATCACAACACGTGCAATGTTGCTCTTACAGTCACAAATATAGCATGTTTTCCTTCTGGTTGTGGATGAATATGTACGTTGCTCCTGCCAGTTTGTGACTTCATTGTTCTGAACCCAATAATCTACTTACAATAGGCTCGGTATCTATTGTGTATATTTTCTGGAGGGACTGTATGAAAAGTTCGTCTGGATACAAAAGGTGTGATCAAATGCTGGTGATGTCTAGTTTATATCAAAACTTCTTAGCTATTTAGTTACGATAAAAACATTACTCAACAGGTCGGACGTATTCGGTGATTTCAACGTGATTGAGAATTGCCAATCGTTGGGTTTTCGATTGAATTTCACGGACTAGTTACCGTTTCTCCGCAAGCGCATTGGATAGTTTCCAGACTGTTGTCATCGAGCTTTCAGGTATAATGGCTCGGTCATACCTAACATGGGGTTAACTGTGTAATAATCGACCTGTTTGTCTTAAAGGCATGGAGAGACCGAAATTCACCTCCCGTTAGAAAAATAATATATACGCTACTGATGAGCCTCAGCATGAATAAAACCCTAATGTAGTGCCTCCTTTGGAAAGAAGCTGTCTGAAAGTCTACATGAATGAGGAAAATTTTTGTCAACTGAGATTGATATTCAATTTTCATTTGTACAGATGTGTCTTGAATCTGCATATCTAGTTAGGCTAACTGACTAACTTAAGTTTGTTTGTGTACACCCTTTGTCAAAGAATTGCACGGGAAGTTAGCATACGTTAACCACCTCAGACCCAACGTGTAAAGTGAGTGGCACTTTTTTTCTTCTGCTGTCACTACACTTTCAAATATAGACATTTGTCTTTATTTATCCATTGCTTGAGTGATCTCTGTTGATTACAAACGACTGTTTTAATGACCGACCTCATTTTTTCGCGATCGGGTTTTTATCATTGAATGTCATTTGCATTGCATTACCTTTTTATATGACGGCACGTGAATTCCAATTATACCAGTGATTTGGCCAATGATTTCCTTTCTTTCCTCATCTTCCACATTCACGGGCCCTTGTTTCGCAACAATTTCTTAGTAGTTATAATGTCGATTGTAACGTTTGTGTGTCGTATGATTCACTTTTGCCCGAACGTCACTCAGCAGTTATTGTTATCCTCTACACATGGAATATTGAACGTAAGCATTTTTACTTCATTACGTTGTTGCTATCCGTTTTACACGACCACTTTTATCAATGATTTATCATCATGTAGTTCGTTCGAATCCCGTATCTACATGGTTTTTTAACCCATACCACGCGTTTAGTTGAGCCATTTATGCTGCTCTAATAGTTTCTATCCGTGTGTAGGGTTCAGCATTGATCAATGGTGAGCATCTAGGTGGCGCCAACTTAGTCAATAACATGGTGCCTGAACGACCTAATTTGTCCATAAGATTGATGTGATTGACTCTCACGTTACGAACCATTTCCATGGCGAGTGACGTGGATTATGGTATTTCAGTCTTATGTATGCTTTGTAGATAGGTGATGTGGCACATATGCGATCCACCGTAGTGACTGTCAATGTGCCCACTTGACCTAACCGTTTGGATAGATTAGTGAGGAGCGAATTCTGTGCGCTATTCCTAGAGATTTGAAAGTCCGGAACATTGTTTGAACGTTTGAGATACATGAGATAAATGGGAAGATGAGAAATGTGTGCTGTATTGTTCCAGGACTCGTCAAGAAAAGCGCGGCTCAACCTATTCGATTCTAAGAATTGCTTATTTCAGCGCGTAACGTGACTGTCATGCACAAGGACATACAAGGCCCAACTACATTACCATCTTATTGTGTCAATCTCTTATCTAGTGTTACTTTCATTGTCACACTACAGTTCTGATTGTTATGCAAGAACTACACGATCACCGCCAATCGTGATCACCAGGGTTTAGGAACGCTTTTCAACCACTGATAGGTAGTAAGAGATTTGGTTGATATTAATTGCAGCTTTTGTACCCCCATAGATCTTTTAATCAGTCCTTTTTAGCCGAGTTTCACAGTTGTTAAGGCTCACCAGTGGTGTGTGCCACTATTACGGCATAATAAGTTTTGCTATGGGTTTGATTTTTCCATTGTTCCATCAGAAATGACCGATTCCGCCTAAAGTTATGCGATGAGTGTGGCTGTGCAATGTTCATTTCTAACGGCGTTAAGTGGCCCGTGTAGGGGAGGTGACTTTTATTCGGTGGGTACCAATTCAGCTGCAGTAGCACTATGAAGTCTTGTGTTTACTCGAACTCGTTAGAACATTCTCTTTTGTGTAACGTTACCTTTTAGTCAGTTTACTTGAGAAAACGTATTGTGCGTAACTCCGTTCCAAGGACACCAACAATTTCTATTGCCCTCACTCTCGACACAAGGCTCGCGGTAGGGCGATGTTTTGGTCTGGCTGGCAAGAGATCAATAGTTCATCAACTTATTTACAATTTTTTGAATTGCCTTCTACTCGCACTGAGGCTGCTTCTCGGTTGGCTTCCTGGAAGTGTCTTTGCATAGTCGTGTTTGATACATGATTTTTGTCCATTTTTTGTTGCAGTATTATTATTATCATTTGTACATTGAACAGATTGCAGTTGATCGTAATTTTCACATTCCGACACACTTTTCAAGGGGCCTTTTCGTAAATAACCACCAGAATTGAGCTTCGCTCTTGTTAACGCTCGTCATGGTTGAAATGTAAACTCCGACCCTACTTTCATAAGAGCTCAGTCATGATAATCCGCAGCTTCCATTTAAACCACAGCGCCACCGTTCACTCCATCACTCGAGGTCGATGGTTACCGACCGGTTTCCTTGCCTATACGAAACCGTACGATTGGTCACGCGCTACTGACAATAACGGTAGTTCTGCGAGCAGTATGCCGGGGACACACTGTTCCGGTTACAGTAGGGATAGACAGTAACAGAACCACAGGGTTTTTTAACCCATAGAGATCCCTACATACGTGCAGAAAATGGCTGAAACATGATAATCAGCTTTGAAGCATAATGCAGTAGGTTCATAAACTCTCGGGTTGTTACAATAGGGAGAAAGATCTTTGCCTATGCGTTCCTATTTCTATGTTTGTCGATGAAAAATTGTGTTGGACAGTTCATCGGTGTAAAAGAAAGTTGAATGGAAAACAATAGAAGGAAACTTCAACAAAGCTGCTTGCTGCAATCGCATCAGCAACGAACACACTGTAACTACATTATGTCATATATGCATTTTTAATTACCTATGAGACTGGATCAGAATGATAGTTAGGAAACTTGTAGTGCAGGATGTCTCTCACGCATATACTGATCGAATGATTTTTTTACATCTCTCAACCAATTCAGCCTGAACTACAGATTTGAGCAGTGCGTTTCATTGTGAACAGATTCTAACTGTAAATCAGTTATCTCTGCAGAGCAACCTGCCTATTCCATTACAAAATTTCAGCAAATGACCCCTTAAATGTTCATCCTTTTTTAGTGAGAGATGTACCAGTGGATGACCGAGGGTGTGGAGTATTTTCTGAAGTGTCTGTAGTAAATTAAGATTTGACCGAATTCTTTCAGTCGTTATAGGTAGGGGATTTACATAAACCCCATAATTCTTCTAGAGAACCGCTTTTGAACATTTTCAATATGTACTAAATATGTTTCTAAATAAGGATAACAGGTCTGTTTGTGAATGGATTATAGAAGCGAACCTAGTAGAAAATGTTTCAAGGTAAAAGCCTCTACAAATTCACCCACAGAGCTTCAGTGTTATTTATCATTTTGGCTGTGACTGCACAGACAAACTCAACTTGTCTACCACTATGACTCCCTAGGTCTCGTTCGTATAGTGACATGAGTAGCTTTGTGTCGCGAGGTAGTGATCAGCACAATTTTGATGGTCACTGTACATGACTTTACGTTTGTTGACATTGAACGGCAAGTTATTTTCTATCGAATACTAGTTTAGACAGTTCAAATCGTTCTGTAAGGTTATCACATACTCCGAGTACTTTATGACTCGCCAGAGTCGTTGGCTTAGAGCTACGTTGGTGATTTGATTATGCCGCCTAGCCCAATACCGAAAAGAATGAGTAACAGAGGTTCCATGATGAATATTTATGGAGCGCCGCTGTTGGCTGGGTATCACTGTGACATCTGTCCGTTCATCTTTACGTTGAATCTACGTTCAGTTTGGTAGTTCTCAAGCGAATTGAGTGGGCTATCATCAAGGTCATAACTGTTGAGTTATGGCCTTATATTGGAATACTTAGCCCAATCAGAGGCATTTGAAAAATCAAGCTAAACACACCTATGGCCAATCCTGCGTCGACAGCCTTCGTCCAAAAGTCACGAACAATCAGGAAAATTCGTGACGCACAAATATCCTCTGTGGAAGCCATGTCACTCCTTGGTGATGATTCCGACATCTTCAATCTGTGACCGGATAGCATCATCTAGTAGACTCTTCATTACTCTAATGACTACTAAAGACGACGCTGTTGGTCGATAGTCTGCTAAGTCATCTGTGTATCCACCTTTGAAGATAAGTGCGATTGTGATCCGTTTCTAGGCTTTTGGTAGACAACCAGTTGATGAGAAACGATTAATAAGTACTGCAGGTTGTTGTGCTAATTAGGGGAGTATGACTTTTCAAGACGACAGGTGATATCGAGTGTGGACTGGTTGATATGTGGATTGGTAGGTTTTCTAATTTGGTTCTGACTTGTGACATTGAAATCCGGAATAATTCAGTTACGTTACTGCCTGTGTGCTCTAAATTCGCTCGCGCATTATAATTAAGCACACCTACGTGCTGTTTATTCAGTGTTGGTCGCATACGCATTTGTTACGGTAAGTCCACCAAAAGTTTATAGTTACAAACCGCTAACCTTATTCATTGCATGTATTGCAACTTCGCTGTAGAAAAGCTTTAAATTCACCGCCGGCTTTTGCGCAAGACCGCGTTGATAGCAAATCGATGTTCTGTCATAACAACCGTGGTACGATTGCACCATATGACATACTCAACAAACGCAGGCTGTCAGTTTTAGTTGTTAACTGTTTCAAACTGAACGATTCAGTGTAATCAAATATTTGGTTCTAATCCTCAGGCACCGCCCTTCCATTAGGTCGAGGATATTCTACTGGAACACGGTTGTTATTGGCATCAGAAGTTTCCTCAACGGTAAACTGTCAGTGATCATCTGGTCTGAGTGTAGTGACGGGGCCAGGCCATTCAGCCCTGCCAAGTTGTATCTTCATCTCTGCGAAATCTGCCCTCTGATATGGCTTTCGACATGTATTTTGGCGAATATGTTGTGCAGTTTCGTGTAACTAATAGAAATAGGTTATGTCGTGATCATTACAACCAATTTGAGGTGTGACATTTAAAGTGTCTATCATGTCTGCCTCGTTCGTAATCCTGTAATGAAGACAAGATGGAGCCTGGCTGACTCACCTGCTCGTATGGTCCTGGACATGTTGGAATAGTCCGGCTTCTATTAATGCCCCGAATAAATCTTCAGCGGAGGAAGATATTGCAGTATTGACTAAATGTTTCGCGAAGTTAAGCTCCGGGTGATCAAAATCTCCCATTACTATTGTTTGAATTTAACCTAAGGATGATGTTCTGCGAAGAACGTTGTGCAGGGCCTTATCGGCATCTCTGCACAGAAGGCAATCTGTAATTCCCATCAACCTATAAATTGAAGCTTTGACTACCGTTAACTATTCGGCGGATTAATTTTGGAAGATCCATTAGCACCCTGGTACGAATGCTTCAGACTTTTAGGTAACATCTCAGGTCCTTTAACGATTTTCCTATCACTACGAAACATTGCCATACCTGGGATGGCCAGTTCACCTTCCCGCACTTTCTCCTTACACAAGGTCTCCGTGATGCCTTCTATAAATGCGTGTGACCGGCATCAACGGCCTTGAAGCCCGTCCAGCTTATTAAATAGTGAGGTCGCGTTGTTTTAACAGGAAGCGTTTTTGTTGCCTGTGCTATGCATAACAGATGAATCTAACTGAGGAGACTCGTCGAGTGAAAAGAGCTGAGTCAGTATGTTGTATTATACTTTGAGACCACCATCCCTTATTGAAATGGCGGCGAGTCGGTTTTCTTTACACTCCTGGACTGGATTCGGCATCTGCCTGGAAGTCACCTGGACAATATCAGGAACAATTTCGCTAGGTTTTGCTATAGTATACGGTTGTCTCCATTCAGATCTGGTGTGTCAGAATGGTACCTGATCCTTATGGGTAATTGTGAGTGAGCTGCAGCCCAAGCTGCATGCGTCCGTTCTGTCATTCCCTCCATTATGAAGGTAGTGTTTATACATCGAAGCGCACTTATCGAGGCTAAGTGAGTCATCCGACACAGATAATTTTCTCAAGTAACTGTTATAGCCCAGAAATAAATGGGTGATACTAGGAATCACCACTGGTCTAGATCACGTACTACTTGAATGACGATAAGAGAGCCTTCTGCTGGCGGCACATTGTGCATAACGCCCATGCGCCTATGTTCATCAACTTCCTAGGCATCGAACAACGACTGCAGACGTGTTCTGACTGACTTGCTGCAACGCTGTTAGTTTCTCGAAGTCAGCCATGACATAAAGAACAGTTCGCAGCGGACGCGGTACGAGAGCTTACTTAGAATCAGAACTTCCTCGTAGCACTTGAGGCCGCTTTGGAGAAATATTAAGGAACCCAACTGTTGAGAAAATTTGAAAAATTCTTTTCTGTCACGCTTCTAATTTGTTAGCATTGCTGAACTAATTTCAGGGAGACTGAGTGCAATCAATGATCGACACATAACTGTGGGCGAGTTTAGTGTTATCATCCTGGATGTGATTATGCCGGTGTCTGTGACGTTCGCTTCATGGCGTCCGTCCGAGCTAAAGGGGTTGGGTTTTTTCCTACTTCTTTTCATCCACTTCGACTGATTGGGTCAGCTTTAGTTGGACAGTTGTCTTAGTTTTTGAGTGGGTTGGTTGCGAACGTCTGGCTGATTAACCATAGGTAAAAAGAGGTGAATTTTTATTCTGGCCAACAAAATGTGTCGGAGTCAGCAGGCTTGCTGGATAATGTGGCTCGTGTTATCGACGCAGGACAGGTTAGGCCTCTGTTGAAGCGATAGTCGCCCACTCGTTTTGGGCAGCTTCGCAACTCCTTTCTGATTCGGAGTTTTGTTCGTGGATTCAGTAAGGCAAAATGGAATACGCGATGCATTATAGGTAAGGCGGCAGATGTGGCGCTTACTGACTAACTCTGGTCCTCTGTTTGGGTCACACCGACTGTGCGGGTCGGGCACATATCTTCGATTATCTGTTGTGTTATCTTTTAAGGTCGCTTAGACCAACGACGGAAACAGTCTACATATTGAGTTAGTTTGAAGCTTACACAGAAAACAGGTTAGAATCCTACTGTTTTTACGAAGCCCCTTGTTACACACCACACACCTTAAAGGCATGGTCAACTAAGCGTTCGCTATACTGTACTAATCAGTTAACCACAGGTACACCACAACCAATTAACAGTTGGGCACTCAAGAGGATCCAGATTGTCGACAATCAGTGACACGGTTGCAAACAAGAATTAAGAGAAACTGCATAACGTATAAATCTAGAAGTAACAAAAAGTAAGAAGTTTACTTTATGGATATCAGATAAAAGGTTGAGTGCGAAAGATACAATATTTGTTTACATATTACGTCTGGGGTTAAGTGGAAGTTTGGTGTCAGATGCGATGTGATTGAAAGTTGCATTTTTCTCGAATGGTCGTTTTCAGAAGGTGTCCCTTTTTGGCTTATCCTTCGTTGTGATAACATTTTTGGGAATAACGAGCCCGGCTTTTCAAAGGGAATGACACTTTTTAGGGGGACAGTTATTAGTATGGCATGAAGTATTCCATAGTTTTACCAGTTTCTAGCACACATTTTCATTTTCCCGTGTGTGATTGGACTTCAGCTAGAAACATATGAGAGTGAGTATCAAGAATCAATATGCACTCAACTTCGAGCCCTTGCGGCTGTAGCCAGTGCAAAACTGGCAATTCGAGATGGACTGTGCTCATCCGAATAAACGGGGTGAAATCGAAGTTACAGCCCAATTTCATTCAAATTCCCCCTTCACAAGTGACGCCTATAGAACTGGCGGCCGAGTGGATAAGAACCTTGGCTCGTGACAGGAAGGGCTGCTGGTTCGATCTTCATTCAGACTATTTCTACCTGATGAGTTCACACAAAGATGAAACCGGTCTTGGAGTGTCGGTTTTAGGATGAGCATCAAGAGTCAATATGAACATTACTTTCGAGCTATCGTGACTTTTTCATTTCCATGTGAATTGAAATTTGTGGGCACATATAAATGATAATCATCTTTGCACAATCTAGCTGCTGTTGTTTCGCAGAAAGTGGGAACTTTTCAAGGGCGGTTACTTTGGGAAATTCCATTCGATCTACGAATAATTTCAGTGGATCGGTAACATTGAAATCAGATTACTTATGTACATGTAGCTGCTCATCAGGAACATGAGCGTATGTACACTGAAGAGTACATGATAGGCCTTAGTACACTTAAAACATTGACGATCAAAACCCCATGGCTATCATTGATGAAGTGTGCGAGAATGGAACTCTTGTATAAACAATTTTCCCTTTGTACTACCAAAATAATTGGCTTCATATGAATGGTCGGAATACCTGGAAGTGGTGGGCATGACAACAAATTGCTAAGTTATGAAGCCCATCCTAAATTGAATTCGTGAGATGATTATGATTCGAGTTGTGGAGTAATTTTTTCCCTTCATTATTCTGTTGAGTTTTTATAGCGAGATATTTATTACATCTTCCTACTTCCAGCCTTTTGTTTGACAAGTTTCTTCAGTGTATCTTGCGTTAAATGATGCAATCTTTATCAAAATGTTTTTAATAAACGGTTTTTTATACAAGTTTTTTCCGATCGGTAGCCTAGTGCACGGTTCACGTCCAATTTATGTCTTGGAGGCATATAGCTGTGGAAATTCATGTGTACCAACTTATTTTTCGCTTGGTGCGACTTACATTGGAATGTACTATCATGTTGTCTGAAGTTCCGGAAGAACAAGACCATTATATTCTGTTTCATTAAGCGAAGCATAATGTTGTTTAATTGTTCTCTCATAACTACTCCTGATCTTTTGTTTGTTCTAAAGCTTACCGCTGAGATAGGGAAATGCTGGCGCTCCGTGGGAAAGACTTTTCCAAGATTTCTTTTTGTTGTTGAGGAGTGCGCATTTGGTAAATACTTCATGAAGTTTGTGGGGAGGATCAAGAAGATATCAGTGGAAAAGATTTTCATAGGTGTTAAAGTTACGGGACAAACAATGGTCAACTAGTATTGGGTCGTCCTCTTGGTTACGTGCCCAGTCGCTTGACCCAAAACCGAGAAATGAGAAGATACGCGGCAACACCGTTTATTGGAAGAGCGAGACAAAATTAGGCCACCTAGGCTTTAAATGGCCTACAAACATAGAGCGAATCCAATTAAAGAGTCATATATGGCAGTCAGGGCGTCAGAGCATATCACGTTGCAGGGGACATCAGAAAGCAACGCGAAAAAAAACAGTCCAGATAGCACACGGGCGTTCGATCACACACCTGCGACCTGATTGGCTTATTGGAACCATACCACCACCCATGACCATACCATCCGAGCTGGGCCGGCCGACTAATGTGGTGTGATGCGTCCTGGCTGTTTCGTTAGGAGATGCGCCTTCTAACAACTAGTAGTGTGAGTCGGCACTGAGCATTGCACGTCGATTGTGTTGTGAACGAAATTCCAGCTAATGTAAGCGAAAAGGTGGCAAACAACCTGTACAGAATTAATTGGATGAAGCGAAATTTCTTACAGCTGTAAGGCGACGGACAAGGGAAAATAGACGTCAAACTTCAGACAAAGTATCTAAAAACCACGAAAGGTTTCTAAAAAGTAAAACGGAGATGTGCTTGGCAGAGGTCGAAGTGGGTGCAACAACTTCTACGACAGCTTTATAAGATGTAGAAGTAAAACGTTTTTTTCGACCAATCACTTTTGCGGAGAACGAAAGTCGTGCCAGATATTTTGTTGAGTTTAACACTATTCCGTGATTCTTCACGTTGATTTGAGGTTTAAATGTTGTTATTAGGGTTGCAGAACACAACAGTAATAATAACTTGTTTGTATATAGAAACACGGGAGTTTACTAGACGACGATGCACCCAAATTTAGTGGAGTGGGAAGAACTCCGTCCTTCTGCCAATGTCGTTCTGTCCAATGTAGTATATTGTATGCTCCGTTATTAATGGGCTTGCACTGATATAAGCCACATATAGTCAAGTTTATTTTAAAATTTCAACAATGCTATGGCAGTAGTGAAGTTTACTATCGCGGAAGTCGTTGTGTATGGAAAAGATCATTGAGGAAGATACCCATGTGATGGGCCTGGGAGTCTGTGTTAGGCTAATCTGGGTTCACTGCACACAACTTTTCAATCGCTCCCATCCGGTCCTAGTAAGCACGCATTCGGATGCTACGTGTTTGGTCGTCTGTTCGTATGAAGGCCTAAATAGACCTTTTTTATAACTTGGTATACGCTTCCAGTTACTGAAGCACCACTGTTTTCGCCCGTGCTACTGACACAACGCTGGTACTGTACATCTTCACTGGGCTACTTTTAATTTCAACTAATTAATTTTTAGTGTTCAACAACGAGAGTGTTCTTTCATGCTATTCTCTCACGGAAATCAGTTTTTTTCTGATTGTTTTGCACTGTCGGAATATTTTCGTCAAGGGCTTATTTGCATTCCATGAAGTAGTACTGAAGAATACTTCAATGGGCATGCCCAGTATCGACAGATAACATTATACCTCGCTTTTCTAGTGCTGAATAGATCTCCAAGCGGGGTTATACGTACGTTTATCTTCTGGTTGCTGTGAAACACCCATTCGAGTTACTAAGTCATATTACAGGCGCTGTAACATAGGATTAACATATAAAAACGACCTTACTTAAAAAGTGAGGCACATAGTTAATTGACCGCGAGATAGTAGCGTATATCATAAGTAATACTGATATTTAACAAATACGGGCTTCTGTTGGATTTACCATTACACATACGGGCGCTTCACTTATTTTAGTAGGCAGTGTGTGTGTGTGTGCTCATAACTGCGCATCTGGTGCAAATTTGATATCTCCGGCCCACACTGAAGAAAAGATAAAATCCTCACCGAAACTATCTTCAACATTCCAAATCATTCATTCGTCGACCTCCTCACAATAAGCAATGATGAGACATCCCTCTTTAAAATCGTGACACCAAATGTGTAGGCCACTGCTTAAATGTAATTTGTTCGCAGTAAGGATGTACCCTTACGAAGAAGCACCACCGAAGCCTGTGTCCAAGACAGAATCGGTTAGGTAATCCCAAACTCTTCTCGGTTGGCATATGCATAAGGCGCAACAAACACTGCATGTTTCCTGGTCACATTCCTGTTCCGCTTCTGTGGGCTGCCAAATACGCACGTCTGTCAGAATTTTGCCTCAGTTTATGTTAGTATTCAATGCTGTTATATTTTTGGACGACTCACTTTATATTCTATTCTTAACGTCTGTCAAACACCTTTTATTTCCAGATC
The DNA here is from genome assembly GCA_014338405.1 of Paragonimus skrjabini miyazakii. Taxonomy (NCBI): domain Eukaryota; kingdom Metazoa; phylum Platyhelminthes; class Trematoda; order Plagiorchiida; family Troglotrematidae; genus Paragonimus; species Paragonimus skrjabini miyazakii. The sequence continues at coordinate 91,755 of JTDE01001179.1, forward strand.
AAAACAAAGACAACAGTGCGTGATCAAATACCTTCCTTTCACGTGTACAAATTTATGTTGTGCAACAGCCAACATGAGACGGCATTGAGTTATTTGCTTTGTGTGATCGTTAATGTTTCCTTTTTTTTCTTCTGGATTAATTTTTTTAGGTGGTTGAGTTTTTCGGCACTCCATCGAGTTTAACATTTTAAACCTTTTCTGATCAAGTAACATCTTCCTAAAATCTGTTTTCCACTGATTGCAGCTTGTTCAAACTCTCAGAACTTACGGAAATCCTTTGTGACGCTGGTCGAGTTACTGAAGAGCAAAAATCGCGTGTTATTCATTTTCTCCAGTCAACGCCATCACCTGAGGTTAGTATTTATTTGATCGCTGCTGGTGTGTGATACGTTAGCGTTAATTCGCTTCTAATTCATCTGGAAACAGTGCTCTTATGTTATTTTGTCATTTACGTTAGATCAATATCCCATCGTCCTTACCGGACTTGAGCGCGTCAATACAACAAGCCTCACTGGAGCAAGTTATTTCCAGAAAGTCATCACGACTTTGCGTTGCGATCGACACTTTTGATCCCGATTATCTACTCCGAGTTGCCGATCAAGTTGGTCCCAAGGTTTGCGCCGTGAAATTGCATTTGGATGTACTTCGGTTCGACCCCGAACCAGAGCGTATCATCAATGGTCTACGTCGGTTGGCCGCACAGCATGGATTTCTTATCATTGAGGACAGGTAGGTTTTCAGAAACGTATGTGAAAGTTTTGAAACCTCCACGTCCAGTGTTCTCAACTGATTGGTTCACAATAATGTATTTCAGAAAGCTGGCGGATATCGGCCAAACAGTCATGCTACAACTGAAATACGGTGTGTACACAATCTCTGATTGGTGTGACATGGTAACCGTTCACTGTATACCAGGTCCTGGTGTATTTGAGGCATTCCGACATATCAACAAACAGTTTGCTGCCGAAGGGAAGACTCGTCGCTTGCGTGCCATCGTAGTGGCACAAATGAGCTCACAGGTAGGTTGCCAATTTATTTGTGTCTAGTCAGATGCTTGTATCTACGTTTGTTACCGAATAATACTGTTACAGATTAGTAATCGATCGAGCTTACTGCAGACAGTTAATAACTGTCACGCGTGCATACTGCAGTTTCACTCCGACTCATCAGGTCGATAAGACTTATTGTATGACAAACGTTCAAATTGGCGCAACATTGTTAACTAGTGGGTTTGTTTTGACTTTTTAATTGTGTATTGTACCTTCTAAGAATCGCTTTTTGCATCTTTTCTGACAGCGCTAGTGTCTGTGACTCTTTATACATTCCTTGTTTGTATCAGAGTTGCTGGTGGTATTTGGAAAATCGTACATTTTACAATAAAGTAAAGTATCTCTACTATGTTCGGTCGTCTCCCAGAGCAATTGCCTTAGCTCAGTCTTTTGAAATATCCATGGCATCACTTTGTCCTACAGAGATACTTCCCATAATCCCTACAACGACCATTTGCTTTGTATTGTTTACCTCTTGATAACGAGCCCTGGACCCTGCTATGTACGAAAAATTATTCCCTCGTTTGAGTTATATCAGAATTGCTTCTGCTGCATGAGCGATACTCACAGGGCCTCGAAGCGACTCTCATTGCAAAATATACTCGATGAGCCGACTGAAAAACATGTGGCGGTCCGATTAGAAGTGTGGCTAGCGAACCCATCTGGTGCTACAAGCTACGGTGCAGCCTGACCGTATAATGAATCCACAACACAAAACGGTCATACCCAAACTCCGAAAGCAGTATATACAGACAAACAGAAAATGGGCGTATTTCGTTTCAGCACCCGTTGAGTATCATTAAAATCAAAATCCGGCCGCCTTGAAGTGAGGAGGCTCAAATTTTGAACATAACAGCTCACAAACAGTAAGTTGTTAATAAGTGGTATTCAGGTGTCCAAGAGCCTTAGTTTCACAGACCAAGAAGACGAATGCCACTCGACTGGATTGTGAATGTCGGAGGGAAAAGAATTCCCATTTTCGATTAGCCACTTCAAAGGACCGTCACCGTTGTGTTAGGATAAATTCACTTCCAGTGACCAATAATCAGCCCTCAAAATGTCTCTAAACTATAATTTTAAATTATGTATCATCTCCAGAGAATGCATAGATGAATCCTCACTCTTTGTGAGGTAGTCATCTATGTTGTCCTCCATTCAGGCTGAAGGGATACCAGACGAATTAGATTCTCAGTTTAGCAGAACTCGCATTATTCATCCACTCGATTCTGAACGATGGCCTCATCTTGCATGAAAAGAGATTTACAAGAATCTGCTAACTGTTCTGGGCATAAAATTAAATGTTTTAGTCGTTGGTGTCAGGAAGAGACAAGAATTATTTGGCAGACATGGATGACGAAACGGGTCATCCTCTTTTGGATGAGCGTACTGAATAACCGATTGACACTGATTTGTTCAACTGTCCAGTCGCCATAGAAAGCCTATATTCTTTGCCCAAAATACGACATTGCGTTTAATATTCATCCAGGCTGTTAGGCTGATACACCATAACTATTTTCAACAACACGTTACATTCATGCTGAACCCGTCGGCAGTTGATGGTGATTTGGGACGATATTTCATGACATTGATTTAAGTTTCAAGCACCGTTAGTTCTCTGGATAACAAAATGAAACTGATAAAATAAGTTCCGTTTGTAGCAGAAACACCTCAAGCGAACATCATTCTGTGTCGCTTAACCCTTCAAGCTTGGAGCTTTAAGAGTACGTAACCGTTGACACGTTTCCACTCTCATTATTACAGCGGAGTACTGCAAATAGCTCCGTGGGATGATCAACAAAAAATCGTACACATCAGAGATGGATGAGAAAGCTGTAAGCATCTCTGCACTCTTTTGATTGCGTACTTCAAAAAATAGTACACAAAATGACAAACTGCCGGTGATCTGTAAGTGGATTTACGCGAACGATCAGCACAACAACAAATACTTGAGAATATGCAATTTTAAATTGAAAACAGCTCATATCGAGGCCCAAGCCAAAATTCGGTGTTCCCTTTAACTTCCTGTGATCTAGGCCCCAGGAGATGGCTACTGGTTAGTGGTTTTACTGTGTCATCAAAGGAGTCTGACTGAGATATAATTCGGACCTGATTGGTTTAGAAATGATTGTGCTTTTTGTGGAAACTGAAATAGTTCGTAACATTTGTGGACGTCTAATATATTGTGAAAGAATTCATTCCTAAAACGATTTTGTACCTCTCCTTACTTTCTTTTACTCCTTCACGTAATTTCTGGCTTAATAAAAAGGACTCAGTTCTTCTCCGTAAATGCTCTCAGATAAGATTGGGTAGCCTGCATTGTTGTACGTTTCTGAAAAGTGTATCACAGGTCCTTTCAATAGCAATATATCGTTTTCTTTTAAAACCCTGCTTACTGTATATTCCCAGTGTTTACATATAGCAGTTTTGTCGGTTTGCATGTGTTCAATGGTGAGCCTGTCCACACAACTACTCTCAACCGAACTGCGGAACTAAATGCCTTCATTTTACTCGTGTCTTTCTGCGCTAGCGGGATTTTCTATTTTTTGTTGTTGTCAGTTTTGTTACCTACTGATTTAATGACGCGATAATGGTTATCAATTTTTGAACAGTTCCAAGATCACTGATGAGTAGTTGGGGATTTGGTTAATTTCAAGTTGAACATCACCCACAATTGATCGCAGCTGTCGCATCCATAGACTTTCCAGTCGGCCCCTTTCAAAAAGGAGCACTAGACTCGAGTTTCGCTCTCATTAGAGCTCGTCAGCAGTGCATATCCTCGTCACTGCTCGGAACTGAACCACGGACACGCTGTTCATGAGGCAACCGTGTTTACCACTGCGCCATTGACCTCACGTTAGGCACGACCGAATTATCGTATGTGAACACTCAACCACTTTCGTTAGTGATTGGAGTTAACAGACAGTAACTGTATCTCCTATCGAGACGATCGGGCAACCTGATCATTACTCACAAGCGAAAGTGGTTGAGTGTTCATATACGATAATTCGGTCGTGCCTAACGTGAGGTCAATGGCGCAATGGTAAACACGGTTACCTCATGAACAGCTTGTCCGTGGTTCAAGTCCCGGCGGTGGCGATGATATGCACTACTGACGAGCTCTAATGAGAACGAAACTCGAGTCTAGTGCTTCTTTTCGAAAGGGGCCGACTGGAAAGTCTATGGGGATGCGACAGCTGCGATCAATTGTGGGTGATGTTCAACTTGAAATTCCAAGATCACGTAGTAATTAAACAACTTAGATTTGAAGTTCAGTAATATAAAGTACACGTCGAAAAATCTTATGGTTTTTTAATTGAATTTATTATCGTTCCCCTAGAAACGGTTTTGTTTAAACTTTGCACGCGGATCTTGAAATGAAATTTGGCGCAAAACACTGTTAAAATAATTAATTTCTAAAAATGTTTTGATTACTTGGATGGACATCTTCATGACAAATGTGGGCGTGTAACTGTTACCAGTTATTCAGAAAAAACTTATACCATAGTTTCCCAGTTCTACTGAAGAATGCAGTCATCGTAACCTTGGTTCATTAAGTTGTAAATAATGGAAATTGTCCCCATAGAAGACGCCCGAATTTGTGAATAGTCGCACCTCTTCTAGTATAATAGTACTTTAAAATGCTTATACCGAACGTGATTAAAGAGAGAGTTATTGCGTATTATTTACAGCGCAAAAAAATTCATTTACATAAGTTTAAAAGTGCGCAGCTTCTGAGGTTATTTTGAACGTTTTTCCCCCCAATAAAACCACATTGCTAAAAATCCCCAGTAGTTAAGAGATTACATTTAACCTCTTAAAATGTTGCATCCTCTGGTGGCTCAGACGCGTGTTACGTTGGAAAATGCGTTACTTTTAGTCGCTAAAATTGCCGGGACCGTTGATAATACCAAAGATTTGTATGAACAGAATCGGTTTTTGATCATAATTTAAAGTCATCTTTAGTTTGGAGCACGCTACTTCCCAGTTTGAGATATCTCGAGGTTATCTTATAATGACTCGTTGTCAGTTTAAATTACTCAAAGTTTCTATAGTATTTCTCTATACCTTCATAGTCGTCCAAACTGGGTGAATCCCAGTCGTAGACATTGGAGACGGATGCATCACACTTGAGTTCCATTATGCAAAGAATTACATTAGCTGATGTAATGGAATCAGGTCAACGAATGATGTTTGCACACACCTTAGCCATGGCTGTTCGCCAGAATGGGGGCGTATGTTCTGACCTTCTTGATCCACTAACATTCACTGAACTGACATAGCTAGAAGGTCTGTCAGTGCATGACCTCGCGCTATAGGATAACGAAACTTGAATGCGATGTATCCGCTCTGCTCCACAACGCTACCGTGGTTTGCCTAATTTGGATGGCGGGAAATAAAGTAATATCAGAGAAGAGCCTCTTAAAACATTACAAACGTAGGTCAAGTGGCGAAACGCGATATCGAAACATCTTAAGATAGAAAAGGTACAAAACCACCGATGGCACATGCACGCAAGTGCGACCGGTCCTCTTCAAGACCGCACACACACGTTTAATTTTATTACAATAAGCATATGATTGCCAGCATTCGTTTCTGGATTGGCCTGTCATAGTTGCCGGAGCCAAACCATAACCGTCATTACAGTTGCCTTGAGCTTCATGACTTCACCTTACAGACACATGCCGTATGTCGAAGGAATGAACCCAGCAAGCATGCGAATAGGGATTTTTATGGTCTATTCGACCAGTGCTAGTTACCAGATCGTAGGCTACTATGAAAGTGAAATCTTCATCTTTCATCATCATCATAACGGACTTGAGCCCGAGCAGAAGGTATTATGGCTCGGGCCGCCGCTCACCCCACCATTGATGTGCAGTATCCTATAAGAGGAAATCATTACTGAAAGGGTTAAAAAAGTCAGTGAATGAAGATCGAGCGGAAACATTGGAAATGGTGTGGATGCAAGTGTGCCATTGCTTGTGGTACACTGTCACCTTGGATAGCGTTGCTCACAAAAATTTTGAGTGATCGTGAGAACCCCAACCGGGCAGGCGACACCTATCCACCTTGCAGTGACGGTCTTCATACTTCGTGACCGCGCTGTTGCTTGAACAATACGCGGTCTAATCCGACTGCTACTGGACTGAGGTATAGTGCTCGGTACGGCAAACGCTCAGCTGGCGTACAGAGTACGTGACCCAACCATCACAGGTTGTGTAGCGTGATTGGCTGACCAATCCGAAGAGTCCAACAGCACGCGATGGCAATCGGCTGTAGTGCTCAGGCGATCAGTCCTCTTAATGTGGGCTAATTGGCATAAACAGCGATAGTCAAACACCGCAAGTCCGTTTATACCTTCATTGAAAACAGGTCACGTTTCCGAACCATGGGGCAAAACGGAACGTACATAAGCTTCATATACCCTTCCCTTCAGCGACAACCGAACGTCTTTCCGACGACACAGATGATGTAGTTTGGCAAAGGCAACTCATGTCTTACGGACTGACGAGATAGTGCCGCCCAAGTATGGGAAAATTTTCATAATCTCAAGCGGAATACCTGAAAGGAAGAAAGTAGGGGTGAAAATGTCTCAGTCTTGAAGAAGTACTTTGCATTTTGAGAGAGCGAAGCGCATTCCATACAAACCAACCGGGCCACCCACTATGTTCAGCATGCTCTGCATGTCTTCAACAGAGGGGCTAAGTAAGGCAATGTCGTCCGCATACTCTAGATTGGTCAACCGAACGCCAGAAGAAGTTCAACACCAGGTTTACTGGATTCCTCAAGCGCACCTCCCAGGATGTTGTCCATGACGGGGTTGAACAGGTCAGTAATAGGTCAGTAATGTCACTGTCGAGAGAACGATAACTTCTGATACTTCCCGGTCGTTTATGCCGCGGAAGGGGGTTGACTTGAGGGACCCCACCCCGAGTCTCTGGCTCAAAAGTCTGACCTGCGAGACAACAGGATATAGGGTTTTCTTGGGGGACCCCACCCGGAACCAATGACTTAAGAGTCTGACTCACTTGGCAGTGAGGGGCTTGCCTAGCCTGAGGGCGCAGTGAATGAGACAATGATGTCTCATTCTGAGCACTGCTGCGCGCAGTGGATGTACTCGAAGCTACATCAGGCTTTTGAGAGGTAACATATGTTTTTCGACCGTATTGGATAATACGCCGGCGGTCACGGTCAACCGTTGGGCGATCGGAGTGCTCTTTGTTTTTCTAACCCCCTTCTTCCTGATACGGAAGACAGCAGTGCCGCAACTATGAAAATAGTTCTGCTGTATGCCCATAGGATCGTGCCTCACTACCTAAGCACTCCTACGCGGTCAGTAGTGCGACATACAATCGTATGAGTGTAACTGCTTTTCGTCTGACTGCTCCCCTTTGGCCTGTCTGACACCTGGAAGGACCGGAGTCCTAGTCAGCATAGCCCGCCGGATCAAAACAGTACACAAGCCCGACCACCTCGCCAAGGTAGCAGTATCGGTCGGGATAGCAGTATCGGTCGGGGTTGAACAGGAAGGGGAAAGGTCGGACATCCTCGATGAATATCATTGGAAGTGCTGAACGCCCGAAACAGGTGTTGGGAACTCCCTTGAAGAGAATGCAGTTCCAGAAAACGTTACGTGCAATCGAACTGAAGCATCGTTTAGGCCTAAAAGATCATGATTGTCGGTTACATGTAAAGCTTATAAGGCCAGCAACAAATTGGACTTAACAGTTGCTAGATTGTTGCCTCTGGGTTTATGGCAGACTTCAAGTTGTTTATTCGAAAACGAGGATTTTTGTTGATAAGTACCAATCATAAGGTACCTCTTCATCTTCCCAAACCGTCTGGAGAAGTTGTCAGCTCTGATATCAGCCTGTTCATCAGGGGAGATTTAACCCAAGAACCTTGTTACACTTCAATAACCTAAGCTCCAGGGCCACTTCTGTTTCGGACGGAGGACCGTGTGAAACGCAATAACAGACCATTCGGGTCCTGTTGTCTACATGGTCTGGTTGTGGCAAGTTGAACTGTTTCTAAGAATTTTCAGCCCACCTGTCAAATCGGTGCAATTTGTTGGTGGTACATGAACCATCTCACTTACAGCGTCTCAGTTACATCAACTGGATGGCCAGTAAAACAGCGGATCAGGGAGAAAAGCCTTTTGTTATTCCCAAAGTAAGACGGTACGTTCCGTCACTTTCGACTGTCCACCGAAGTGGTGTTCACGGTCTTCGCGCAATATTTTGGTCAGGTTGCGTTTAAATTCTCGACGGTCATCACTGTGTTTGAAGCCAGGTGGCATCGAGCGACGCTTGTTCATGGGGTTTATCGACGTGACGGAAATCCAGTTCTATCGCAACTACACACCTCTTTCGGGACATACCTCTTCACAGCAAGCTTTTATGGCTGCTGTGATTTGTTCCCAGTGTTCGTTGGATTCTCTCACCTGACTGAGACTGAACAATTTGTTCACCAATGTCTCCTGATGAGCGTTTTTTACACTCTGCTCGTTTGAATGCCAATCAGTTTTCCTGCATTTACCTTTGGGCAAATGCCAGAACTGAACGGTCAAGCGCAACAGCATGGTCCGAGTTTAGCTGTTTTTTCTTAAAAAAAAAACGACGATCTTTAACGGAGTGGCTCCACCTCTAAGTGGCTATTATGTGATCCAACTGTATCCCCAACTAAGATGCATACGGAGGTTTCTATGTAACACCGTGCCTCCTCTCGTCAAAATGCCGCACTCGGAATACAGGGACCATGAGGTGCGGCACAGCTGCAGCGGTCATTCGCCACTGTCAGTACGTTGTGTCCGGACACCAAACACCCCCAGTTACTTCTCCTCTGGAGAAAGACGACCAAGTTGGGCGGGGAATTCCTCGGCTAGTATGATGATGTTGGAATGTTTAGTGTGCTTCAGAAGGTCCTAGAGGGCGTCGAAGTACGTATCTTTGGTAGCCTCCAGACAACTATTCGTTGGAATGTATGTCAATATAATGAATTTACAACATTCTTATGATTTGCGTTGAAAGACTTTAAGCGGTTTATCGAGTCTGACGGCACGTAAATGACTGTTCACTGGGATCAAATGGAACAAACATTGCTCTGCTCTGGAACCCAGTGCGATTTCCACTCCAACCTGATTACGAGATTCAGCTTCAGCGTCACCAGAGACTCTGAGGGAGAAGCGCTTGGATCGACAGTTATCTAGATGTGAGATATAGTGGATAACGGTGATATAATCGTAGACCTGACGCTCTGACACACAGCATACACGAAGCTTCAGGCTTGAGAAAGTAATTGCCAAATAGCTCGCTGATTGACTTGTTGGAGACTGCGGGCATTGAAAACGTCAACGTTTGTCAGTGTCCAGACACGGCAGGATTAGACGCCGGAGGGAAGTTTCCGCCCTTGGTTGTCGAAACGCATAATGGTCGAACTAATCATCCGCTCATTCTGAGAATGATTGTACGAACATAGGAAGCACTTAACATCCACACTACAGTAGCGTCACTTTCTTAAAGTGCTATATTTTGTGGATGACATACTATGGAGACTTGAGCGCACAGACGGAAACTGTAGACGTTATAGATGCTTAATTTCATGGAAAAAACCGAGATTTATCATCGAAGCTTTTTGAGCGATGCTATGGTTCTCGCACGAATTTGGGCACTGGATACATCATATAAGTACATAGTTGTCCGTTGTCTTTACATTCATTTCCAGGCCTTATTTCAAATAGAAAGTAATCCGAGCAAGTGTCGACTGCTCTAGTCACAATGGAGCGCGGCAGGTCTAACTCATCCCTTACCGCACTGCACAGCAGCGTCAATAATACGCCGTACGGATGAGGCAATCAAAAGCGTCAGCGTTAGCATAACTTGAATTTGCAAATAGTGTATCTGGCGTGTTGAGTCACATGGTGCGCGCCGCGGCCTTATTGCCGTTTACGTTCAGTGTGACTCCACGGTTCAAGATAACTCAGACGGAGTGAGGGTATTGCGTGTGAGTGATCCGATGCCGATTCAGTGCATACGCAAATGTTTACCAGCACAGCCAAGTATGCGCTGGCAATATGATCCGCTGGGAGCCCATAAACTTATGGACTGAAACTCAGACAGGTTACGCCTGTTAGTACCGTGCGGGCGTTGATTATTGTCTGTACCAGCGTTGAGATTCTCATGCGCTTGCACTTTGCCTCGGCCGAATCAAAGAAGTCTTTGTTTTGCGAACACACCCGACGTAACCCGAACACAGTCGAACGATAATGTTAACCAGCAACACATTCGCTGTTGGTCCTTACCGTTCTAGTTCCGTATGAGATTGGAAAAAAACACGCCGTTGATAACTGAATATACACCATTATTCGGGTCTAAATAGTCAATAAAATTCGTGATTTTTACACTTCATCATTCAGGAAGAATGTGAGAAGCTGTGATGGTCCTAATTGTTTGAACATTTCCAGCGATGTTTTTGTCTATCTTTTTCGTTTCCTACTGATGTTTCTCATCTGTCAATCGACGGTATACCATGCTATCAGTACTGGATTCATCTTAAACATTTAGCTCCCTTTGGCAACTTCATCAAAGTTGGAAAACGACATGTTACGATCTGTCAAGGTTTCAGCCACACTTTTCATTAATTGATACAAGTTTAAACTAATATTAAATATCTCTAATCTATTTACTCTCATCAAAAGGAAGGAATGCCTATCATGAGCTCGTAATAAAATATGGTGTAAAGTAGGTAGCTTCCAGAACGTGCATCCGGCAAGAAACCAGATCAGTTATGTGCAACAGTACGTTGGTGCATGGGAAGATAATAAGTCCAATCGATGTGAAGGAGGAGGAACTGGAGACATTGCCACAGGTAGGCTCGTGTATAGATGTGCTGAGCTAATGTGTCTCTTGTTGTCGCTCTTACTCAGCTATCCACGTCTCGTTGCTTCATATGAGCGTGCGGTCACGAGACTGTTAGTGAACTCAAGTGAATTATGCTAAGAAACTTAAAAACAGATTAGTGCACAAATCAAATTACCGTGAATGTACTGCTGGTACAACATCGTTTCGGCAGCATTATCAGAGGCGCGCCATTCTTCCGATGTGAAGCCGGTACAGCTGATACTTGGCCTAAAGTGATATCATTAGACTCAATCGGTCGGTCAACTGTGGCTTTGGCGACAGCGTCCGTCCGAAATTTATACCATTGTCTAACGGATGCACTGTTTGAGGTTAGTAAACGTGTGTTCATTCTTTTGTTCTGAGACTAAATTTCTTTAAAAACGCAGTCGGCTATGGGATCGTAGTGTAAGTGTCATCATGTTAGCTCAGCCGCAGCTGGCATATTTACAGCCTAACTAGTTTCTGCGGCCAATAAGTCATGCTTTTGTTGTTAGCATTCGTCCTTCACAGAGGTGCATCAATAGTTGGCTCTGATACTTGAATGTTGCACGACCTTGAGAGGAAGACAAAAGTAGAAAATCTCTAGCTCAAAGATATTTCTAAGCGTAGACATCCATCTACAACCTAACTGTGGATTAGAATGACGTGGCGTCTCCTTCACAACTCGTCTGTGACTTCTGCTATCCAGCTTCATCAAATGCTTTTGCTTCCAAGTGACAGTCAAACATCGGTACAGTGGAAACGTCTTTATAGGTTTTTACTTGCACCACATCATCGAATATGTATGGCTTTTTATTGGTACACTTGTTATTTGCATATTTTCTTCACGCTATCTTAGTACTGTCACCTGTGGCTACCTCAACATCGTCATCATGATGACAGCAGTGAGCCTGGCTAGAAGGTATTGTGGATCGGGTCGCTGCTTACCTCAACAGTGACGTGAATAGCCGAGTAACAGCGAAAGCACGGGACACATATTGGTCCAGCACATCTATGCGTGATCCTACCAACGGAAATGTCTCTAGATCCTCTTGTTTCCTACGCATAAAAGTAGACTCACAATCATTTGTCAGTCGGCGTTGAGCCAGTCGCACTCGTTTCACCGCAGCCTAATTCATTAACCTCAGTTCAGTGATGCGCCCATCTTACTTGTTGGCCGGCTGTGGGTAACTTGTTACTTAGTTTATTGTTTTCATAATGTTTAAAGTTTCCCAGTAAAGGTTACTTCCAGTTCTGCCGTACACATTACTGTTTTACTAATTCAGCAATCCGTTCACAACATACGCTTTAATAGAGATGATTTGCGAGTTATTTTGATGGTACAAATTAAGTGACATTCTTATCTGATCGCAGCTTCCATACGTCGACAAACGTTTTGGCTGGTTCATTTTCATATGAGTGGTGTTGAATTTGCCTGCTTTATGTTCGCCTCTTAATAGTGTTTTTGTTTATCGCAGTTCTGTTCGTTTGCTGCTCACGGATTGTTAATCGAACTGTTTTCTATCCTATTTGTCTAATCGATCCGTTTGACGTTGGTGTGGTGGAGTGTTTCCGAACGGGCGTTGAAAAACCATTAGATTAGATAAGTGAAAACAGCGTGGGACACTAATGATACATATAATCATATATGCAGACATCGCATTGTTTAGCTACAATGCACATATTACGCGGAACAAGGTAAAGTGCCTTGTGGTTGTCACATCAAGATGGTCTGTTCCTGACGCTTTCTAAATGTAGTGCATTCTCCTTAAAACTGGCAAGGGCCAAAAGTATTTTACTTAGGAGACTTCATGGTAGTTAATGACAGTGTCACCAGTCCAGTATATAGAGGTGTTGGTTTCTTACACCACATTGTGCACCTCAGGGTAGAAGATGTGAAGCGTCTTCCTTTTGATCACCAATGTCTGCGTTCAGTCGATCGTATCGGGTGGCACCAACGAGGAGGTTAGGAAGCGGGTGTTTGGGGTTGATTGTCAAACGAATTCTTTCGTTCAATCCTTACACTTGCACAGACTTAGGTGGTTAGGTCATGTACTAAGGATGCCAGCTGGTCGTCTGCCACACCGACACTGAGGCCGATTGGCGCAGTGTGTGAGGTGGACAGACAGTGAGCAGTGTAGACAAATGAAATCGTTAGTCATTATAGGTCGGGTTCGTCTTCCGGGCTGGGGCCGTCGCGGCTCACAGAGTCGGTGGCTTGAGACGTTAGGTGACATGGCGGCTAATCGGGCTCAGTGCCGTGAATGTTGTCGTTGTTTTGCTGAGTTGTCTGTGAAGTGAGTGCACTTAATGACGCGGGGAAGTGAAAGCCGTAAGGAAGCTGTCTTGCTGATGACGCCTTGCTTTCACTTACAGCTTGGTTGTTTGTTTGCAAGGTGTAGGTGCCTTGATGTCGTGTGTTTGGTTATAGACTTAGCTATTTTTAGTAGTTAGGTCCCCTCCCCTTCTTTTTTTCTTCTCTCTTCCTATATAGGGTTCTTTTTCCTTCGTGGTTGTGTGGCAGTTAAGCATCACTGTGATCCACTGATGTATTGCTGTCTGTGATGATGACCGTATTACCTGGCCGCCTCACGTCAGCGATGTTCACTGAGGGTCTATTTTGGCAACCGTATCCTGTGAAGAATTGTTCTTATATGGTGATTGCATCATATGAACAAAGCTGACATCCGACTGCATGTGTTGAGAAAGGATAGCCTTGATTTAGTTCATTTCCCATAATTGGTTAAAATGATTCGGACGCTTTTTCGTATACATTCACATAATTTACCACTTGGTATAATGGAAAAAGGTAACCCATCTAAAAGAAAATTCACGACTGGGTAAGGAGATAAGAAGAAACTGTGATCAGATCTGGATTCCGTAAACTCTTTTTCACCAGATGGTGACGAATAACATTGAAAAACATTTCCGAAGTGCCGTTAAGTATGGCCTTCATTGACTACCATTAATGTGTAGGCCTTCAAAATAATGTCAATACTGTGTACAGTATGCAACCAACAATATCGTCACTTCTTGTAGTACTTTTGGTGTTTTTTCTTTACCTAGAGTTACTGTGTTCGTTGTGCAGTTTTAAAATTGACATTCGCACTCAAACTGTAAGCGGGTGCTTCTTAGGCCGTGAAAAAGATTTTGCCGGAAAATGTGTAGTTTTTTAAAGTAAACTACTGGCAAACACCAAGTAGACTGAAACTTTCAACATGACAAATCTATCCGAAAAGTCTGATTGGTTTATTCTTGAGTTCGGGCAACCCGATTTTCTGTAATAGTTGAGCTCGGCGCATATTCATGATACGGTATATGCTTATTTTGAAGCATGTCCACATGTATTGTTAAATAATGTCATGGGTGAACAAATATGGTTGTCTTTACTATGACCGATGTACAACGTTATTCACGTAATTTAACAAGCGTTTGTCCACGTGATTTCATCGGTACAGGCTTAATCGTTTTGATTAAATTTATCGTTCTAGGAGCCAAAATTGTCACCTCTTTGCACAGCCTAAATGTTACTACCGGTTTACATTCAGCGTTCCTTACGCACTCATCCTAGGTGAGGCCTAGACGGTGACCTTCAAATCCACCACTCGATAACCGAATAGAGCGCTAACATATATCTTCCACCACGATACAGGATCGTAAGTTAAAAAACGTCTGTGATCAGTTGAGGGAAAACTCATGTGTACGTTAACGTTATATATGTACAACGTTGTTTTGTGTGATTTGACGTATAGGCTAGGCCCCAACGTACACGGTCTTCTTATGTCAACTTTAGCCGTATCTAGTCCGTCTCATCGGTGACCGTGAACGCGATTTACTTTGATCGAGGAGGAGTACTCACTGTTAAACATACCAAATACCGAGGAGGTATTGGCAACTCAATTCGATTCACTTTCGCTCAGCCAGTCTCTACTTTTTAATACCGCTAGTGGATGGAATTGATGTAGCAAAAACGTGATCAGTTCTTTGGTGCAGCCTAGTCCAAATTATCGCGAGCAGACCGGTAGGAAGGACCGGTGCGATGAACTGGACGCTTATCCATTTTACTTCAAAGTATGTGGTGCTGTTTGAGGTGTCAGGTAATATGACACGATCCGAGTTCATTTAGGCTGGGCGGATTTACAAGATGATACTTCAACCACGGCTTGCGATGACGTAGAAAAACCCTAGTAATTTGCGCGTTTACTTCAGTTGATTCATTTGATGAACCTATCGCCACTTTGCACACAGACGGAATAGTACAATCGAAGACATCCTCCGGCACCCTGAAACGACAGCAGTAAGCTAACATTATGAACTGTACATACAGGAAATCAGCAAGGATTGTACTTAAATCGGACTAGCCAAGTAAATCCTAGAGATTTTTAACCTGACTTGTAGGCGTCCGGTTGACTCTGCTGAGCATATCCATTTCACTCTATCGAACAATGTATGGATAAAGTCGCGTTCAGTCTTTCAAATCTCTTAAAGGTATAGCAAGCGATGGTACTCTGGACCAGCCGCTAATGCCCATTTGAGTCTTAGAAGATTACTTAAAGGACGCTTCATTAAAACACGCTTGCGACGGTTCTTACGAGCCTCTTCGGTTTAGGAGTGAGGTGATAAAGGGTGTGTGATTATCAAACACTCCAGGAGAATTGGTTTCGAGCGATGATGCTTTTGATCGCCCCACCTATTCGTCCATTATCAATAGGCTTAATTTTTAAGACCGAACAGACTTAATTTAAAAGTTTGTCTATAAATGGTCCATCGGAACAGGTCAAGCTCCCAAACTGGCAAACTTATCAAAGTCTAGTCAACTGACTGACCACCGTAGTATTTAATTCGGTAGTAGGTGGTCGACTATTCTCAGTATGTGTATGAACTAAGGCCATGACGCATTTTGGTTCAGACCATTTTGCTTTTCAAACTGGTTTTCTTTTGAAGTATTATACACCGGCGTCGCTGATGGTGTTTTATTCCCGTATACTAACACCGGTTCACGCAGTTCGTGAATGCATTTGAAGCTTTAAAATTCACATCCGTTATGACAAGTTATAGAATGGTACGCAATGATTACTGGAAGTCGGAATGGCCGTGCGGTGCTATCGTTATAACCGCATGTCCATCATCATCATAACAGCCATGAGCCTGACCAAAAGGTACTGTGGCTCGGGCCGCCACTCACCTCAACAGTGACGTAGAATATCCTAGAAGAAAAAGTTACTGAGGAGGCTGAGAATTTGTGAGAGAAGGCTAACAGGAAGAATTAGAAATGGTATAGACACAGGTCCGCCATTGACTGCGACACATCGCCATCTCGGATAGCGTCTCTAACCAGCGGTTTGAGTGATCACGAGGACCCCATCCAGGCAGGCGACATCTACCCACTTTGCTCAATAGAGCAGTCAAGGTCTTCATATTTCGTGACCACGTCCATGTCCAAGTTGTCGATAACCATTCTGCGGTATAATTGTTCATCAGCCACACATTTTCGCTGTTGAGCAAAGCTGCGTAAATAAACATCGGTCGCTCCCATGATAAAAATGTTAAAACATTTTTCCTTTCGCGATATCAATTATTCATGTTATCATGCATACATACTTTAAAACAAACCACACTGAACATTTTCTCTGCGCACTTACCAGTTTGGCTTTTTTCCCTTTCCATATAGCTAAGATCATTAGACTTCAAGTTACAAAACGATCAGGGTCTTCGGCTAAAGCTTGTGTTACAAGTTACAATTTGCTTAACGTGTACAGGTGGTATTTTGAAAAGGCAGAAGTGAGGGGTTATCATAAACGTTTGGAGTAAATTGTTTGTTCAACGACCTATGGAAAATCCTGGTTCAGTAATGCAGTATATAATTATTACAGGATATCATATATGGCTCCCTTGTATCAGATAGTTTTTTTTAACGAAATGTTCACCCACTCCAAATTACCATTTGGTCTACACAGGACAACCTTGTGGATGAATCGTACAGCGCCAAGTGCCTTGAACTATGCAAAGCCAATGTTGATGTTTTGGCGGGATGGGTCTGTCAGAATCCTTTGCCCGGATCAAGTGAACTGATAGCTTCGAACCCTTCGTTGTTTTATTGGGTTCCAGGTTAGTCTGTATTTGTTCATTTTGAGCTTTTCTGCTTTCAATGTGACCCCGGAAATCCTGATGTTGTAATGTTCCATCAGAAACCGCTGATTGGGGAGGGTTTAGTAGATACGATATCCACTATTCACTGAATCACACACACCCTCAGTGAGGCACTTGTAAAACTACTCATTACTTTGTGGGTAATTTCGAAACAGTAGGTCGTATAGGCCACAGTAACATTGTTGAGTGCCGTTTGTACTTCCTGAAATAATCAAACAGTTACAAAATTGGCTGAGAGGTAACTGTGGCCACACTAGGCTAACTCCATAAGCATGATACATGCGAAGTGAACTTTGTCAGCGATTTAAAAGTTCACACGCTGCGGGCGGATGACTTTTGGGAGAATGCATGCAACGGCATGTTGAGTATATCGCCAATGTGGAACGGTTAGACAGTCTCGCTGTTTTCACACACACATTCATTCCGACGAACCTAGTTATGCTCCCACGGCAACATGGAGCGCAACAGTAAATGAGATTGCCAAAGGTCACATTTTGACTTCCGGGCAAATGAATCTAAACCCACGGAAAGTCAGTAAGCTATCTTGGAAGTCAAGATACGTTGTCCGTAAATTCGTAAGATGTTTACCCCTACGTCTGCGTACGAGTAATAGAGGACGAACATCAGCCTTATCCAGATGAGACCGATGCAAGCTTCATCAACTAGTGACTGTTAAAACGAGCCTTTCACCAATTGAAAAAAAGCACGCTTGCGTCAAGCGTTCCTAGAAAAATCATGTAAAGGACGTCGCACCACTGTCTCTGGTTTGATTACTAAATGATAAAGTCAGTTTCCCGCATTCATGGTCCAGTACAGCGCTGTTTAAAATTAGAAGGATCCCGCAGACATCGTAGTGGATGATACTTGATGTCAAACGAAGCACAACCTAGACAGTCCTGATACATGGAAGTAATGCGCTTTGGTGAGAAACCGTGATAGGCGGTCATTGGTGATCTGGGGGTGCATTCACGACCAAAGGCTTGAATGAACTTGCGGTATTGGACGCGAACAAAATTTCAGTCTCTGTATTGTCAGTTATTACGCTGTATGTACCGAAGGTAGTCATTCTTCAATAGGGACTTGCTATACTGTCTGTCCTCATGCTGGAAACATGTGCCCAGTTGTCCAGCTTGTGTTACCGACCTATGCTCTATCAAAAACCGAAGCACATTTTCCCGACAGGCATACAAATGTGCCACATAAGCCGTGAACATGAATCTTCTTTGAGCCGGATACACGAGATAAGTTTATTGTTAATACGGTTAACGCAGAGTGCGGAAGATCAGACGAAATTTAGCTCATAGGTCGGACGATTGCAATATGCTGAGTAGTAAACAAGCACAGATGTATAGCGATTAATGCAGATAAAAAAGTCATTACCTCTTTAAAAATCGTGACGATAGTGGCGGGATTTGAAGCCCTGGTCCTTGTGTGGATTTTGTCAGCTTTGTGGGCCTAGCCTTTTCGCACGTCATTCGTAACGGCAGACTAGCCCACATCATCGATCGTTCGTTAAACTGTGGATATTTCGCCACAGTCGACAAAAGGACGAAGTACGATGTTGAACTTGACAGGTGTGATGGCTACCGGTTTTGCTATACTCATTCCCAACTATTCGATCTGTCTGACCGATTAGTCTGGGATAGGGACTGTCGGGTAGACACAGGCTTCCTGGCTTTGCAATCTTTCCTATGGGGTCAGGGAAAGCCGTTTGAATTTTCGTTGTCTATATAGTATGGCTCTAAAGCAGAGTCGAGGGGGCCATTATACAATAATATAGTAATCTGAACCCGACTATGTTTGGTAGCACATGCTGCAGCAGTGTATGGGATTTTCCAGGAAAAATGGGTTTCCGAGGGAACACGTTCTAAAATAGGTTCGCAGTTCCGTCACGGTTGTTTCTGGGGTTTTCCTCAACAGTATTTTCAGAATACAAACGGTCCTCTCCTGTTTGCGATATTTTGTTTTCATATCTAACATAAATATTAGTCAGCATTTCGTGGCAGGTTGTATCCTCACAGAACGCATTGTCACCCAACAAAGTGATGTCATTGGCAAGGCCTAAGTCCATCACTTTATTTCCCGATGGAATTTTGATGTCATTATCGGCGAGACCATCCAGAGCTTTGCGCGAACTCTGTTGATTGCAAGATTAACTAGAAAAGGCAAAATGAAGCGGGCCGTATAATGCAACCGCCTATCGAAGTGGATAGGCGCTGAAGTCAGAACAGTATTTATTTTTACACAAATGGTTCACTCCGAAAAAATTGTTTACAGATTTCTCCTTTCAGGACATTTCAAAAAATAACGTTTCTTTCTCACGTGATAAGTTCATTCAGTGATACTGAACAGAACAAATGTATTTCCATTCTGGCGTAACCAAACATAAAATCGAATTTTCTATTTGTGTAGGTGTTCGCGTGGACGCAACCGGGGACGATTTGGGACAGAAATACAACAGCCCTGATCAGGTCCTAGTGCGTTTCGGGACAAACGTCATTCTTATCGTCGGACGCGGGATAACCGAAGCGTCGGATCCTATAGCAGCAGCGGAACTATACCGCCAAGCGTCAATCTCCGTCTCAGCTGTTCGGCATTGACTGTCTACTTCAAATTCTCATTTGAAGCTCAGCCCCGTTTATCTCATCACATCATAATCTAGTCACGTTGATTTTTTAAATGCAATTTTTGGCCACCGTTTTAAAAGTATTTCCCCCCCCCCCGAAAGTCTAAAGGAAGTCTGTACGAATTTCAATGTTAGCTGTGCTTTATCAACACCAACGCGATTACTCTGACAAGCCTTTCATTATATCATGGGTATACACAGGAGATAAGTTATTGATGTTCAGATCTGCATTATCTGTCCAGTCCCACCAGCCTCACCGGGCATCAAAATGTGGGATCACCGCGTCACAGACTGCATGATAGTTACTGCCACTATAGTGGCTAACAGGTAGTAACTATAGTTCCTCATGTTTTTAACGGCGGTTGTTCGTTCAACGTCGTCGAGTCAATCGAATGAGTGCTGATCGATACCTATGCGACATGCGCGATCAATTGTGAGTGACTTTCAAAGTATATCAACCAAATTCTACTTACTTACCAACGATCGAAATATCGCTAAACAAGTTTAATGATTTCCGTGATTTCAACTTGGAGAAAAGTCTCAATTATGGGGTCATCGACTGAAGTTAACAGGATAGTTACTATGTCTCTTCTCGAGGCGATAGGGCAATCTGAGCGTTACTCACAAGCGAAAGTTTGCATATGATAGTTCACTTGTGATGTCAGAGGCGCAGTGGTCAACACGGCTGCTTCATAAAAGCGTGACCAGAGTTATAGTCCCAGCCGTGCTGACGAGCGAAATTCCAGCACAGTGCCTCTTTTCAATGGGACTGCAACAGTTGTGATCAATTATGAGTGATTTTCAACGTTTGCACATGAAATATCACGCGATAGATAGAGTTCGTGGAATAGTTGCAAAACTGCGCCGAATAGTATTTTCATTGACAGTTTTGTTTCGTATATAAGCCACTGTATGAACTGATAGAAACACCAACTTTAAATTTCAGCCATGTATCACCAAACGAGTGGCAACAAGTACGTCAAATTACCCAATCCGAAGGTACACGAAAAATGAGAGATTGCAGAGTTACTAACCATTTGGAAGTTCAATTTAGGTCATATGGTGAACATTATTTCAACTGGCTTGTTGCACGTCTCTTTAGCAGTTATTTGTAGCAGTGGGCCGGTGAACACTGGGTTAATAGTCTATGTTAACAAAGAAGAGTTGTCCAATAGACAATGACGGTTACATCACAATGGCTTGGGTGCTCAGGGATACCATAAAAGATGTGCGCCACAGAACTGGCATCAGTTATGACAAAGAAAGCAAGTGAGATTTGAGGGCCTTAATTTGCGTAGACGGCATTGCGATGCGAAGCGTTTCCACTGATTGTCCTGTGGCACCGGGAAAGATCAAGCGGGATACAAGTCGATCATTGGGCGCAGGTGAAGTGGAGTTCAGTATGGTTTGGATTCGCGAAGATGGAAAGCTGGTGAAGTCAGCGTTCACAAATGCTTGTGGATAGTCTTCTTTCATGGCTTCCTTGGCACTGGCTTGTAACTAATATGAAGAAATTATGGAAATACACAATGATAAAAAACGACACTTAGCACACATTTTCGGTAGAAAATGAATGCACACCAACCTAAATGCTCTAATTGAAAAATTGACGCGCCAAAGATTATTGCGCATTTCGTCCCCTCTTCCCAAATCACGACCCAAAAAGACAAAACCAGTAATAATGCTTCATAGGATTGCCATCCGAGTGAAAAATAGTTAAACTTGCCCGGGAATTTATATAAAGTTGGGGGAAATATGTTTACTGAGGTAATTCACGCATACATCTTTTTATGTCGTCAGTAGTAACACATCGACAGTGTTCGTTGCACAAGATAATACTCAGCGGTAGCCACGTAACACAAATTAGCACTGCATGACTAAAGTGGAATTCCAGCATTATATACTGTGCTGGACTTCAATTTAAAAAACGACACCTAATGAAAACAGCAAGCTACTAGGAATGACGAAACAGAAGTGATTACAACTTGCCTGCTCGAACTCTTCCCTCAGTTTCACAAGGTAAGTTGCTTGTCGAATTAGCTGATTCGAAGCACTGGGCGGTATTGTATCAGATAACGTTTGTCCAGAATTTTCATCGCTGGCGGGTGGTGGTGTGACATATTCTCCCTTTCCATGAACCTGCGGTAGAAGAACCACTTTGGGATAAGATAGTGCGACGTATAGCTTCTGTTGCAGTTCCGCAAGTTGGCGATTGACTTTTTGGATGGAACACGATTTGCCTGGTGTCTGTTTATTGTCTGATTCAGCTTCAGTTAGACCCCCAAGAGTGGAAGCAGAACGGCGTGCAAGTCGTTTCAACGGTTTCAGGCTTTTCATTTGAATCTTAAAAAACAGGACGAGAGCCGACAGATAGCGTATGAAACAGAAGCATCTTATGATAAGCGTCAGGTCATCATCATCATAGACAGCAATACATCAGTGGCTCACACTGGTGCTTGACTGCCACACAACCACGAAGGGGAAAAAAGAAAGAAGGAAACCTATGTGAGAAGACAGTAAAGAAAGAAGGGGAGGATCATGGACCTAATTACTAAAAATAGCTACGTCTATATTCAAACATACATCAAGGCGCCTACACCTTGAAAACAAACAACCGATACACAGTAAGCATCTGTCTATAGTCCTACCAGACAGATCCCGTTGCGCAACACGAAAGCTGCATGCATGTATTCAGTGATACACGAAAACATCGTACAAATGTTGGATGTTGTGGTATGCCTCGCAACTAGGGAATTGAGGTCTTAATGGCACAGGGTAAAGACCACGTTTTCAAAGCTAACCTCACAACGGGTAATTAGTGAACTGGATCAGTGTTCTCAAATTCACATGCACGGCCAGCAAGCCAGATAACTAAATCCAGCTTTGTGGGGTTGAAGGCACACTGCTGGTAAGATAATCGTAGCCGGTATGCACAAGAACATAAATCTGGCTTTTATCCGTGTCCGCCGGAGTTGCTGTTAACCCTGTCGTCTAATGAATCGCTAAAGACAGAAAATATACAAACAAACAATGAAATCGCAGAAATTAACAATCTTACGACAGTAGGCACGAAAATGACCGTCACTTCCTATTACGTCCGAGAGCGGTTTCGACCGGATTTCTGACCTGCCAACTTTGCCGGCGACACATCACCCCTGTTTAACACAGCCGTAAAAAATTTCACCGTTTCGCCACGTTGTGATTTCTCCCGACGGCAAGTGGCCGCACTGAGCAGTGCGACAAACGTTCCATAAGCGTACACAGCATGTTGCGTGAACAATATAAATTGAATGAGCGCTTGATTCACCTCTGCTATGAGTCACGAACTTGCAAGTTCCAAATATACGCCGACGGACTGTGGCGTTGCTCGCACAATCAGCTCATTTGATACAAGCTAGATGCTGAAAACAACCGTAGTTCAGGACCGGATATTCATATACATTTTGTAAACTGATGGGCCAGGTCTCCGAGCCGTCTCACGACAAGTCGAATTAATAAATGGTTAGGACTTATGAATGTATCACGTGTCTTGGTTACCACCACATACGCCTCGTAAACAACTTTAGTCTGATGAAACGACACTGAGTAGGTTAGCGGAGCGATATGCTTGTAACAACAAATTATGGTCAGCTAAGCCGCTTACAATTCGAGGATCCACATAGACCTACTACATATAACCAGTTAATCACGGTTTGCATTTCGTTTGAGCAACTTAGTCAAAGCAGAGAGAAGACGTCGCGATATATTGCCTTTTTGCTTACTCCCATCGGTCGCAAACGTGAAACATGCAGGTTTTATACGATAGACAAAGACGGACAGGGTATGAATACGCATACATTCACACGAAGTATTGTCACCAACCCTATGGCAACCCGCTGGGTTACTTCAACCACTTTTGTGCACACAGCGTCAGTCGGCGAGTTCTGGTCAACATAGCTTCGCTAAAGGCCAATGGCTTCAGGTTCGGATTGCGTAACAATATTTTGAATGAATTGATTGGGTTAAATTGGTAACCCGTTGTCGTGAGGCGTTTAGCAATGGATGATGCGGGGATGTAAGCAACAGATTTGCCAGTTTGAGACTGATCTGCCATCAGTTGTTTTGACCATTTTGGGACGTGTTCTGCCACTTGCTGAGATAGTTGTCGACCTGTTCCGTTTATGTAGACGCCACTGCAACTGAAGGTGAACTGGTAGACAACAGTTAGACAAAATGCGTTCGTGATTATGTAGAACTGGTCTTTTAACGGTGTTATTTGCAGTCGTTTTGTCTTCCTTAAACCTTCGTCCGTCTTTCAAAATGGTGTTTATTCTCGTCGTATAATCGTCCTTGCTCATGGTGATAACATCAGTTTTTATCCGGATTTAGAAACATTGAATACCGAATTTTCTCAATTATGTTATGACCTGAAAGTGTTCCTGTTTGAGTTACTATCGCTGGCGAATGGGTGCTAACAAAAATTGGCCAAAAATGTTCACCAGTTTGGCATGGAATCAGCCCGTCCTATCATAGGCTGTGAATGACATACACTCAAGTTGGACTTGCATAATCAACTTGTTAACGCACTTAAGTGGTATTTCGAACACCGATCGAAGGGAGAGGACATCCAGCTGCGTCTATGTGAACTGAGTTGACCAGAGATTGCGCACACGCTTGAAACCATCATCAGGAAATACACTCATATTGGCTGATCGTGAGAGACAGCTCGTGAAGAACGAAAATTTCGGACCCTAGTGTTGTGAAGAGTTTATCTGGTTTTCAAACTTCGTCCGTGTAGTCAATGTCCGTCAGCTCAACAGCTTCATTTTGATAGGGCATGGAGTGCATCTACTACGAACAAGCCCTAATGTTTAAGCGGGTTGCCAGTTATTAGCTTTTATTGCACCAAGGCAACATAGGTAGGATGTGTTTAAAATTGGAATAACCGAACAAATGTAGTGAGTATCATCTCAATAGAAAACGTGACATTAAAGCAAACCAATATCCAAGCAGCCAGATAAGTGCGCGCAGATATGTAGTTTAGACGAGACAACCAATAAATGAATCCATTATAGCACGGCCGAATGAGATGTGGACTGAACTTACCAACATTTTTTCCCCTCGAAGTCTAGAGTTTTCAGCCGATAACTGACGAACTATCTCTCGCAAAGCATCGATCTGGAACCAAAAACAAGAAATCACATTGTACATATGCTGTAAGGAATCTGTAAAGTACTCAAAGACTTTCTAGCTAGTGTTTTGAAATAGGACAATAACGGGCAATGTTACAGTTATATTGATCCTCAGAATGGATGTGTCAAGCGCTGTTAATTTTGACCAAACCCGTGGAGCTAAAAACCAAACATTTAGAGTCTAAATTGTGTCTGTCATTACAACATAAAAATAACGTTGAAAGTGTTTTAAGTATCTTGAGATGAGGTTTTGAAAGAAGAACAAGGTCAACGGTATTAATTAATTTGAACTCGAGTTGTTATACAGCGGAAGCCAAAATAGTTTAATGCAAGTGTTGCATGTACACTCGGCCAGTCTATTAAAAAAAAACCGAACACTTATAGGAATTACTTTATTCACGACTTTATCAGATTAGGTTCGCTGAAAATGCTTTCCTTTGCAACACTTTATTTTCAGATGTTGCGCAAGTATCGCAGTGAAGTTTTATCCCATCTGAAATCCGTGACTTTTTAAGAACAGATTTCGATTTTGAAAATAAGTCTGGAGAGGTCAAATTCAGTAAACAAGACCACTATGAGATGATAGATGTGTCGCGGTTGCATAAAACTGCTAATAAGGAGAGATGCCCGTGTCAGTGCAACACCCAAGTCTTGTTTGTTTAGGCCTCTTCGTACTACTTCCCTCAAACAATCTAGGAACGCTAGATAATACTACATAATGAATGTCTGGCCATCTGGAACACTCATGGAGAACGAGGCTCCTTCAACAAAGAAGATGCCACCACCCTAGGATTTCGGCGATTATGACCTCCATTTGTTGAAATAAGCCACGAAGTTTCAAGCCATCGTGATAAACGCCACTTTGTCTCGACATCATAATTTTACTATCTGTTATGTCATTTTCAGGTAGTTTTCCTCAGCAGCTGAAGGACCAAACATTTCTTCGCTGACAATGACACAGTTTGCTTTTTATTTATTTGTCAGCAAACGCGACAAGAACCTTGCAGGATGTTTTCCCTGCTTTTAGATTGAGACACGAACTTTTATTAAAGTTTAAGGTTGACCGTACGTCGGACAATAACATTATAGTGGGGAAACAAAACTCGAGGAAGCTGTAGATTCTTTTACTGTATGGTCAAATAAATGAGTGAGAGTACGAACGATTGAAACTGATTTAGACCCGTACACCAAGAATGAGAGGGTTACCCAAATTACGCGTTCTTTAAAGGCGTTGTTTCGCCATTGATGGTTCAGCATACCGTGAACTGACTTAACGGCTAGTTCAATTTTTTGATGCCATCCGTAAAACCCTCAGCTCTCGTTGTGTGGAGGATTCCTTTGAGTGATATGATATTTTGGAAAATATCTGGGTGAGTTCTTCACAAAAAATATACTTAATAGATGTTGACTCACTATTCACAAACGTTCCACTGAACTAGACAGTTGACTACATATGTAACTTTATTTTGCTCCATGATATTCCTTTATCGATTCCCGTCAACTACTTCAAAGAATTAACTCTTCTGTTACTTTCTTTACCGGTTGCATTTACTTTGGCTCGTAAACTGAAATCGAGCAACCATTTCGTGGTTGGCCTGCAAACGAGCAAAAATCCGCTACAGCTCCAGAAGAGGTCAAAAAAGGATCTTCCAAACAGTTGGTCCCAGTGTTCACCGGCGAAGTAGTGGGCAGATGTTTCAACCCAGCTGTATCTCATCAGCACGGCGTACGTCACAGAATCGAAACCAAGACCCGTGAACAAACAGCAGACTGTTATCAGAACACTTATCTATTAGAACAGGGTTTGCAAGAAGGCATATGAATTACTTTCCTTAGCTGTTGCGTTTCCTTTGGTTCATAGGCTGAAATCTATCAGCCCCGTCGTCTAGTGGATTAGTGTTTGGACTACAGTCTACCGCTTATTCATGGGTCGTCGGCTCGATTCCCTGGTATGCATGAGACCCAACTAGTTCGCAACATCTGTCCACCACTTCGCTGGTGGTTACTGGGACCAACTGTCTGTATAATTATTCTGTGTACGTACAATATTTGGTTTGAGTTCGATGGATGTGCTTATCCACAAGTTGATGGTGTACCAATGGGCAGTCCACTAGATCCAACATTGGCTGGTATTTTCGTTCGAGTCGTCGAAAGTGGACTATCTGATTGTATTGACCATTCTTTGTTTTATAAACGTTATGTCGATGACATTTTAATATCCACCGGTTTTTACCATTTCATAACTCATTTACACAAGTTTAATTCCACTCACTGAAATCTCTTTAACTCAAGAAGAAGAGTTAGATGACTCAATACCATTCTTGGATATTGTTATTTCTAGACACTTAGACGGTACATTTAGCCGGTCTGTCGAAAAACCATATAGAGCAGAGCAGTACTTACAAGTCTTTTCATTTGCACCCGTGGATTACAAACGTGGTTTAGTGCAAACACTTTTTCATTGTGCACGGGCAATCGCCTAAATTCTGAAGAGGAGCTCTTGGTGAATGTTCCGTTTACGAATAGATATACGGCTGTATTTGTTGAAATTTATTGCAAGGAGCGAATGGCCAACTTTCAACCACAATCAGCGTCGAACAAACAGGTTTTTATCAACCTGAGGCTACAATACTAATGATGTAAGTCGAAAGTTAAAATCTGCTATTGACTGCACCTATCCTACAACGGAATTGCACTTGTTAGTTTCCACTTGCGGGATTAGTTTACGCTGTCTTGGTCGTTCTTTCTCAGAAAACTATGCCTCTCATGTAATTTACCAGTTCACCTGCAGTTGCGGTAACGCAGACATTGACAGAACGGATCGAAACTTGCGACATAGGAAGGCGGAGCACATCTCCAAGTGGCTAATAAGAACGATGACCTAAAACGGGTCAGCATGCCAATACTCGGACAGAAATCCGGTGTCACTTGATCGCAACACAGCTTGTGGTTGGTCCCTCCGTTTATGATGTTGTTATGCAATCGCAGCACCAATATATTAGGGTTTTGCGTAGCGTTGTTAATCAGGTGCCACGCATTGGCAAAGGGTGCTAAGGCAATCAATCCCGTTGCCGATATCGAAACCGTTCACCCCACCTCATGTGACGTTCGTTCGTTCCATTGTTCTGTTGTCAAGCTCTAAACCAACACAACTGAAATTTTTATGTGATCGGCTGATGAAGATAAACAAAATGCTTGTTTCTAGCAGTGCATATCTTCTTTTCGTCTTGATTTTGTTGATACGTTCACCTTTTGAAATACCACGGATGCTGAGATCCTGATTTTCACGAGGGTTCTCAACGCGACCACAGTCTGTCAATGAAACAATCCCTCCAAATCTGGGTTTATCTTTCATGGACGTTATTGCTGGTATCACGCAAAGCACAACCGAAACGATCCATCTCGTATACTGCTATGACATTTGATGAGACTGTAATCTTTCCTGGTTTAAAGCAGAAATTCATGCAAACATTTTTCCAAATCCTTCAATAATCAACTAAGTCGCGCCATGTGCAGTAAACGCGCATTCACTATAGTACGTGCAGCCCAATATCTAGTTGACATGAGATGATGCAACTGTTTCTAAACTAAAGGTGAAGGTTATCGAATTATGGGTCTCTTGTCAAAAGCATACCGCGCCGAATCGTTGTTCAACTGTTTCAAGCATTGTGATCAGACCTTAGGTAAACAATTGCCTACGTCTTGGAAAATGTCTGGGATCGAGATGCAGATTTGCACGGACACGATTGGCTCCAACTTACTTGTTTACGGTGACTACAGGCGCACGTAAAGAGGTGACAGGCTATGGTTACAAATCGTAAGACACCACTCGAACATACCTCGCTGGTCCACAAAGCGAGATCTCGCGGTGCACCTCGCGTTCCTATCGCTTCTGTCAGCAGGTCCTTTGGAGAATCTTTGGAACTTAATGTAGGTGATTGACGAGTAGGAGAAGATGCTACAAGTGAGAGAAATGGATAAATATAAGTATTATTATTATTATTTTCGTTACATTCCGAAAGTTTGCTCCGCATGAAGTCCTTTTCGACATGAACATATATTTTATAAGGTCTTTACTCCATCAAAGAATTATCTACTCGTTTGTTATTCAACTATGTTGTTGATGAATACGATGGCAGATCTGTTAACTTAAAGGAGACCTAATTGTGGAAAAATTGAGTTTTGTATGGACTAGTACTAGCGACAGGAACAGCTGAGCTAAGAAGCCACGATCACTCAACTATCCAACTGCGTCACATCTAACAAGGTAAGAAGTACAAATGTAAAACTGTGCATGCGGTGGTTCCTTGCTTTGATAAATATTTAATTTTGGTTCGCTGAAATCTAACATCAGACCGTCAAAATCATGATAAACACCCAACGCAACAACTATCGCAATACCAAGCTCATGATCAGTCCCACCATATTTCCCAAACATATTGCCACTCCATTAACCCTTGTCTATTACAACTTCCCCCCAAACATCCCTTCTATCGCAGCCCAGTTACACACCTAGTTGCACGTTTGTTTACTCCATCCAAGCTCTTTAGTAAAAGCGATCTTTGAACGCAATTTCTAATTAAGTGTTACTTGTCTGGGACCGACAAACACATTGTGCAAAAAAATTTTCGAACAAAATTTAAAGAAGAAATATGTTACTTTTGGTAATGCTCCCAAAATGGATTGTGTGGTAAGGCAAAACTTCTTTGACTGATAATCTCATTACCAGGTAGGCGCGATCGCAGTGGCTGTGCCTCACGATGGGTCACTAGCAATTAAAGCATTCAGAGAGGAAGAATATCACACCAATCCCCAATACATTGCAAACACACGAAAGAACCTCAAACCATCCATTGGTATATCCCCTTCAACTGAGAGGCGAAAGAAGTTTAGGTGGTTTTTCTTTGACAACACAATATAGAATGGGCAGGCTACCGTGTAACCACAGACAGATAGGATCGGCACACAATAGGGTGCACTGCCCAACTTTGTGGTCACGGCTGAATCGTTCAAGAGGTTTTGAGGTCTACTCGAGAGGTATAAACATGTGGAATAACCTGCAGGTTTCCGTGTTAGTTTCTACTCAGAAGGCTGTTTCAGTGCCCAATGCTGACATGGATGCGAAACAGTCCTCTCTCTGTTTATTAAACTGCGTTCATTTTTGCTCGCACTTAAAAATTAACTCAACTTGTAAATTAACTTAAAGGTAGGACCGCGTTGGCAATATTTTTCTTCCTAACATGAGAATCTTTGCGACAA
Organism: Paragonimus skrjabini miyazakii; assembly: GCA_014338405.1. Lineage (NCBI taxonomy): Eukaryota > Metazoa > Platyhelminthes > Trematoda > Plagiorchiida > Troglotrematidae > Paragonimus > Paragonimus skrjabini miyazakii. The sequence goes on from JTDE01001179.1 coordinate 121,885, forward strand.
GCGATTCTTTTCAATGAAACAATTTACACTCCAGTTTTGCTTCCAACAGAGGGCACTGTCTGTTCACAGTTCCACTTCCAGTGGGAGCGATTGCGCCCAGAACATACACTTGCATTTCTACCACCTAAAATCAATATGTTTACGACAATAAATAACTAAAAAAGTCGCTATTATTCTAGCGATCAATGACCACGTGGAACAAAAAGTTAACATTTCTACTCTCTTTGTGAAACAACATGGGCCGCACTTCACGGTTTGTGACCAGAGTAAAGCAATCGGGAAGCGATCACGCGCGCACTATTTCTAGTCAACCATACATACAAACATTTACACACACACACAGGTACACCCAAGGTGAGGACGATCGATTGTAACAAGCACTACAACTGTTCTCATGGAAAGGACAAGCTAACAGCCTACAAATCAGCGGAAGGAATCACACGGAACTCACGATGCATTCAGCGTTCTATGCACTAGCATGGATAAGTGAGGGAGTGACTTGTCCCGGGTGCAAAAGACGAAAAGGTTTGGCAAATTTAGGAACAGGAGCAATTACAAGCAACAATGATATATCACTACAAAGCTGGCCTATATCAATCCAAGAACTGTATATTACTCCACATAAGTAAGTTCTTGAGAGAAGCTTATGAAAAACGTAACTTGAAAAACAACTTAGAAACTCCGCTACACAAGCTTTGAACCACATGTTACTCGAGGTCTTGAATGACTTACACGTAGCGATCGGTGACCTGATTAGGCCATCGAAAAGTACTTTCTTGCTCAAAGATTTAAGTTTTTCTTTTAGTTCAGCTTTTTCTTGTTCCAGGGCCTCAATATCTGCCTGTAGTGCGTCCACGGTTTGTTCGTGTTCGCTAAACAAAATGAATATTAGCAGAAACTAGAATGAAACCAAGTACAAGAAACTAAATCTGTGAGGATAACAAAAGTGAATGGAGTGTATTCCACAGCCTCCAGCACTGGTGGTGTCGGAAAGAGGTCCGAAAGATAATTAAAACAAAGGCACCGGTATGTTATGTTTTGCTTACGAAAGGCAACCAACACAAGAATTACTATACCCATTGTTCATTCTTTCGTACAAGTAGAAAACGTTCGCCGCGATTTTTTTCTTCTATATCTGGAGAGTACGTTGTGCAACAGAAATGCCTGGTCACTGGATGCTATTGACGATTTCACGAAAGTTAACAGGCTATCTTTTTCATACCTGGTGTTTAGTTTCGCACTACTCCATCGCTTAAGCAGTCGCTTTATCAATGCGTGTGTTCCTCAATCAGATGAACCATACATCTGCTGTGTTATCGGGTTCACTGTCGGAAAATACACGCTTTTAAATCTATCCTCCTGCAATAAATACTGATAAAAACATTTATCAACATGCACCCGGTTCAACTTAATGTCTGTTATTCGTCACTCTGTTTGCCTCCTACACGAGCTCAATTCTTTTATTCTTGAACAGATTCTTGAATAGACATTTCAAACGGATTCCAAATACAACTGTTCACTGAATGTTTAGTATCATCATTATTATTACTAGTACTATTATCCTTAATGATGTATGACGCAAACTCAAAATTAATTATCCTTCAAGTACTGGGTGTATGAGTGCTCAAAAGGTTAAAAATTCACCTTTTGAGATACATAAAGCATACTGTTCACTAGACTTGACTCATTGTGTAGGGGGATTGAAGAGAACTCAGAAAACGGCGAAGTTCACACTGATCAACTGTTTGGCTAACTTCTAGGGGATTTCGGAGAATAATCAAGGTGTGGACAGACCTGAGGCTTGTTAGCTGAGGGACCCAGTTAACCAAATATCACTATATTAAAGGGTATAGACAATTAAGAAAACTGCTAAACAATGCAATGCACCACTTGCCGATCGTTACGTTTTTGTTGCGCATCCATCTGTTCGAGTTTCTGTTCCAGGCGACTAATTTTCTCCTCATTCCCTTTACCGGCATTTTCCAAACGTTTTTCAGCTAGACCCACGCGAACGGACATTTCACTGAGTTCGCTAGCTCGTGCTTTGAGAGACATCTGCAATTCTCGAACCTCTTCCTCCTTGGCTTCGACTTTCGCACGAGATGCCTCCAGTTCGGCTTGGGATTGCTTATAGGCTATCGCACGCAAAGTGCAAGGCTCCTGCAGCTTAAAATTGATTATAGTTAAGAGAAAAAACAGGTTACGTTCAGCGAATATCACCGAGATCTGGAAACGCCCAGTACATAAAAAAAGTTTACCGCACACAGTTCACCCAACAAATATAAGATCATATTTCACATCCACAAGTCACACATATACTTGCGTTTTACCGTGCGCCACGGACAAATCATCCGCAACAGAGGCTATCTTCTCAAAAGCGGTTAACTGTTACGACTGACTTACAGTGCGTTTACTTGCCAGAATAACTCATGTTTCCGATTGAGTTGAGCATATATGGGCCTATCCGTATTCTAGTCACGTGGTTACAATTAGTGAAGACATATAAGATAAATTTATATCAAAAGCAATGTAGTGCGAATACCCTAGTCAAATGATACACTTCGATTCAATGTTTTAAAAAGTTTGACTCACTTTAGGCTGTTTTGTGCCATCGAAGTCGTATTCTCCGTTATCCATAGCCACCGTGATTTTTGTGATCAGCTCACGTGCTTGGCTCAGACAAGCGCGAAGACAAACATCAGGCGATAATCCAGTGGCTTTGTTACCATTTTTGGTAAAAATTTCTTTATAAGCCTCTACCAAGCACTCAGAGAACACAACCTTTGGTTTAAGATCTGAGTCTTCCTAACAGGAGAAGGTAGACAGATAAGAGCAAACAAAGCGAAGTAAACCATAATTCAGAAACTACATTGAAAGATGCACTAACGGACAAAAAGCGCACGACATGGCTTCCAATGCTCAGACCAAATTGAGTATAAGTGCATATTCGTGGACAAAACAAATAGTCACGGTCAGTTAGCTGCTCAGACTTGAAAGGATAAAGAGCACGACTCGTGATCTCAAATTGCTGCAGGTTATCGCACCTGTACTTGCCATCATTCGCCTAGGTGAACTTCACTTAAGGATATTTAACCCTACCTGGTAGAAGACTGACTGATCGTGATTATTATGACGAGGTGTTGCTCTTTGAAAATTTTTAAGCAGTACAAACAATGCTAAACACTATTTCGCGTTCTGTTAAATACTTCGGAATAGACTTTGGAGCCCCAAAGTGCAAAGTGCTTCTGCAAGATTGCTGTGATTACATAAACCTGATGTTGGATAACGAAATCATAGAGGTTTTCAACCGGTTTGTGTACCTGGGAAGCTGCATCAGCGGCGGTACAAGTGTAGAGAGTGAAATAGAAGAGGGTGCCTCAACGGCTAGGGCAGTATTCACCAATCTGGGGCACTTCTGGCGACAGAGAGGTATTTCTGTGAAGATTAAGGGTCGTGTACATCAGACAGCAGTGAGGGCTGTATTACTTTACGGCAGCGAAACCTGGCCGCTTACGGTAGAGTATGTGAACCGCCTTCAGGTATTTGATCACCGATGTCTGCGTTCAATCGCTCGTATCAGGTGGTACCAGCGAGTAAGCAACGAGGATGTTAGGAAGCGGGCATTTGGTATTGATTAAGAAACGAGTTCTTTTGTTCAGTCGCTACATTTGCACAGACTTAGATGGTTAGGCCATGTGCTAACAATGCCAGCTAATCGTTCGCCATACCGAACACTGTTTGCCAACTGCCGTAAGGTGCGAGGTGGACAGATGATGACCTAGAGCAGGGAAATGAAGTCGTTAACCAAGAAATTAGCGACTGTAGGTCGAGTTCGCCTCCCAGGCTAGGACCAGCGCAACTCACAGTGGGTGACTGGAGATATTAGGTGAGATGGCGGCTAATCGGGCTCAGTGCCGTGAATGTTGTTGTTGTTTTGCTGAGTTGTCCGTGAAATAAGTGCACTTAATGACGCGGGGTAGTGAAAGCCATAAGAAAGCTGTCTTACTGATGACACCTTATTTTCACATACAGCTCGGTTGTTGCTTTGTTTGCAAGGTGTAAGCACTTTGTTAGTGAATACTTGAATACAGACGAAATTATTTTCAGCAGTTAGGTCCCTTCCCTTTGTTTTTCTTTTTCACTTTCTGTACAGGGTTTGCTTTTTTTCCATGACTGTGAGACAGTTAAGCATCAGTGAGAACCACTGATGTATTGCTGTCTATGATGATGATGATATTCAACCCTGGATTGACTTATTTTCATTTAAAACGTCAGTATCTGTCACTCTTTCGTTCCGCCTGACAACCGTGCATAACTGTGTGAAAAAAATGATTGCATTCGGTATTAATTCGCCATGAAAGGATCAATGTTGTAAAACGACTTAGACACCTATATAGGGCTTTATTAGTCCGTCAAAGCATTATCACATTGAAACATTCGGCTATTCCGGACGAACAATAGTAATAGAGAATGCTTTTTCGATCAGTCTTTGTGGATCAAACAACTGATATTGGTCCATAAAATCAAACTCATCTCTCCGAACTGATTAGATAACCCAAACACGAACTGAATCCCTATCACCATGCATTGTGGGAATGCCCATGTTATCCTCCAACCGATTACTCTTGAATATATGCACGCATACTCTTCCATCTGGCTTCCTGTGGTAAAACCGGAACCTATCATTCTGCCCGTTAGACTCTAATTGATTGTAAAATTGTGGCCTTTGACGGTCATCGTGTCGAGTAGGATGGAACTGTGCAGATTTGAGTGATCTGGTGACCGGTTGAGTGCCGCGCAATAGATCGGTACCGAGAAACATGCAGCAAAAAATCATCCCATTTACTCCCTGTGCGTGGACATTCAGTCAATTCAGCGCAGTGCGAGTGAAAGCCGTCAATTTTTCATGTCAAATCCGAACTAGCCAACTGATAATAACAGCCCTGTCTATTTCTTGTCTAACAATGTACAAGCAGATATTAAGTGGCTAGGAAGATACGGAACACTTAAGACACACAGAACAACGTATTACCTGATGAGCCGTCAATTTTCCAGTTTTTCTTGTAGTTTCACGGAGAGTGGACACCACGTCATTGAGTAACGAAACAGCCTTGTCCAAACTGGCGGCTACATCCGGATTAAATGACAATGGTTGGGTGGCATTATCTTTCGGAAGACGACGACGAATGCGTCGTGCCGTTATACGCATTATAGTAGAGAATCTAATAACTTCCTTCAACAGACTCAGCAAACCACCGGGGGATCCAGTTGAAGCAGGTGATGAATGAACTGGCTCATCACCAATAGTTATACCGAGACCAACCGGACCTCCAACTGAGGCGGCTGCATCGGAAGCCGCTTCCTCCAATGGTGTGAGTTGCTAGACACAAAAGAGAGTGTTATGGACAAGAGGAAAACCACTACTCATATCAACTCAAGAATACGGTTTTTGTATACAGTAAAGATCGACACGTACCTGCACAGATATTTAAAAAAAAACAGAGGGACAAGAATAAATAACTCACCTGACCAGTTAAAATCATCAAAGCTGTGGCATCGGTGGCCAAAGCATCCGCGGCAGTAAGAACACATCGGACGAAGTTACCAAGTTTTGTGGAACAATCCAATAAGGGTTCGTTTACCAGATGGACTGATCTCAGTTGAACAAAATAAGTAATCGAACCTATCAGCGATTCCAGCGAGGTGTTCTCATCTAACTGGTCTTTTCTGGTCAGTTCCAATAAGCTGTCAATGCTATGCTCATGACTGGCCATCTCTGTGTACAACGACCCCAACTTAAGGAAGAGATCTACACCACATCCGGACAGGATTCTGCAAACAGGAGTAGAAAGTTGTATCAATAGAGGCATAAGTCCACCTGGCAAGAAAACAGACTAACGAATCGTTAACGGTTGAACTGAAAGTGTGCTTCCACAACTATATCAATTTATGAAGGAAAGGACAGTGAGGAAAACTGCAAGGTACAAACAAGTGGAATTGATGCGGTTTACACGGATCTGACCAACCAAGACATAGGTCAGATTATAACTACACTCACTGTTTGTACTGAATTAGCAAGGCGGACCAGCATCTCAAAAGAAAAACCAAACAGGTAATGAAACTGTAGAATTCGGATCTGCTTTTGGTCATTGGAGGTAAAGGTGTAGTGGAACCAGGAAGTCGGATTTCATTGATATTACTTGAAAGATTTTGTTGATCAGTTGGAATGGTCTCCGACAACCCAATACCTGATGGAGGCTTGGTCTGACCAGGAATACATGATGGTAAAGGATATCGTTCGGTGATCTATTAATGGGGAAAACCAGAGGAAGGATAAAAACAAACGAGAAAATCACAGCTAGCTCATTAAGAAAATGACATCTAATCTATCATAAAGACGACGCGATACAAATGTCGCCCGTTAAATATGTCGACAATAAACAAAAGGTGTAAAAAAAAAACAGAATTTCAGACGTATTTAAAAGGCCTTAACCTCAGGTGGGCCCAGATCAACAAGACGTAGCAGTTTACTCGAGACAAGCTTTCTCATCTAGTGTTGATACAAACCTCAGGTCTACGGAAAGGGTCAACTTTCTAAAAGCAACCAGAATCACTTTGTCTAAACCGTACCATGAAACGTGCAGAATTCAATCGCACGAAACCCCTTAGTGACTACATACACTAAAAAAAATGGCCATCAGCTTACTGGGCGCAGATACGTTTGGTGTCAAGCGTAACCTAGGTCGTGTAAGACTTTCCGATACGAGGTAAACTAGGCGATCGGGGGTTGGATCGATTATAAACTGGGTACTCGGTTTTTTTAAACACTGGGCTCAATAATGCAGTCTGGGTAACAGGAGGAAAGCAACCGCCAGGCAATCTGATCGATATATATATATATATATATATATATATATATATAACTGACTTATAAAAGACATTTCTACACACCCAGCAACAAATGAAAATGTCCGGAGTTGGTTCAGTTAAACTAATCTTACCTACAGAGACCAGCACGAAAGGACTTTAACCGCCTCTAGGTCGATAAGTTTGAACAGGTTAACTATTCAGCCCTGGCAACACAAGATGACCATTATTATGAGAAGTAATGGGGAATACATCGGTGAAGTTTCTCCACGGTTTCTCCGGAATTAGACAGTCTAGCAAACTCAAGGCTGTATGGCCACCGTATTCACTTGGCGTCTGTCCACAGCCCGGTCAGATGAGCCAGGATATATCTTTTTTCTCTCAGTTCCCCTGCAATCTGAGAGACAGTGTCAGCACCCGTAAGAGTATCCACGAACGTCGTGCGCAAGAAAAAAAAAACATGAAAAACTTCAAGCAGTTTGGACACAGGATTTCCTAAAAAAGAAGAGTAATTCCCAATTAACTGGGCCTAGGTCTTGTTCATTGATTTCCAACGAGCCGACGCATGGTCGTGGCTACTGATAAGGCGAAGATAGACGGATTAACAGAAGAGTGTGTTATGTTTTAGGTCTCAGCTGAGTACTACATATAACCACCAGATGCCAACTAGATAATGAACGCAGACAAGCATCAACCGCATAAAAACAGATTACGTAATATTGACAATTGGTAAGGGATTAGGTAGATTCATGTTGAACACCACTCACGACCTACTGCAACATCAGTATACAGCCAGACTTTTGAAGCAGACCCCTTCGGAAAGAGGCATTAGGCTCGAGTTCCATTCTTGTCAGAGCGCATAAGTGGTGTGCACCTTTACTATAACTGAGATAAGAACTCCAACAAAGCTTACAAGAAGCAACTGCGTTTACTACTGAGCCACTGATCTCACATTAAGTCCAACCGAATCATCATATCGTAGTGTTTAGTAACCTTCGCATGTGAGTAAACTGTAGTTGAGGAATGGCAGCAAATAGCACGGTGAGCCGTGCCTTAAACAGAGGATGACCATTGACAGAGAAAAACACGATTTTTAACGGTTATTAATTACAGTAAATATCAGCCAATTTGGCGCCTATTCAAACGGTAGTTTGTACCCCACGACGAACTCATCCAACGACGTAGTCAGTGAATGGTTTTGTACAACGGTTAATTTAGTTTTCAGATTTTTCCTAAGGCTCGGTAGAGAATGTGAGCGATATCTTAGAGTAGCCCGTTATTTTTGTCTATCCTGAATAAATTTATCATCATTGAACTAATCACATCATTTCCAGTCCCACTGACTCTGAATCGGCTAACTCAAAAAGGCAGTAACAAACTGGAACTTTTTACAGAGCTCAAATCCCTGACAAAACTAACAGCTGAATTCCTGTCCATATCCTCAGGCAGCAACCGCGTAGCTCATTACGTCACTGATCTCAAATAAGGCATGGCGATTGAACTTAAAAGAACAGTTACCACCTCCTCCTGAGAAGTTCAAACAACCTGGGCATCACTCATCAACAAATGCGTCTGAGTCTAAATATGATAATTCCGTCGTGCTTAAACTACATATTCTAAAACATTCTAGTCCGTGTATCTAACTGTTGCTGCCGGCTAAAAAGTGAAGCCTTTTAAAAAAATCATGACAACGATGTCAATCGCATCTTTGTGACGCTTTTTGTCTACTGGGAGGCCAATGATATCCGACTTTGCCACTCTTCACGTTGTTTTGAAAAGTTGTTGCCAAAAGATTCACGCAACTTGTCTCACGTTATGAGAAGGATAGGCTTTCAATGTCTCAGTACTGGTCACCATTATGGTCAAACCAATCTCATACCCGCATAATCCAGTTAGAATCAGATGGCAGTTGTTGTATTCAGGTGAAATCAACGGTAAACCTTACAGGTTATAACAGCGGTAGAGAGAACACGTGATTCAGTAGAAATACAAACTATATAGCCGCATTTACGAGCTGTAACGGTATTCTTATGAGTCGTTGGTCGTTGAAAGCGCGGCCAATCAGAACGCAACTTGAGTTCTAACACGAGCGCGGAGCACACAGGCGGCCTTGACGCGTATACACTAATGACCGAGATAGCGCAGATATTCCAGCCGATGTAGAAAGAGTCATACTGCAACAAACATGAATCAGCTACGCTCTATGGACGGTTAAATCAATACAGTCACTAAGTATGTACAATACTTTGTGTTGTAACAATTTTATGAACTTCTTAACTGACGGTGTTTCTGTGCCCTAGAGAAAAACCTCTAAATTAGGAGCCGGCAACCTGCTTACGAGAAAAGACTGGTTGTCATGCCAGAGTGGGCAGCGGGCGCGCATTCATCGACAACAGTGGTTCTTACCTTTTTTTAAATTATCGCCCCGTTGGCTGTTTAACCGTGACGTCATCGCTAACCCCATTTCGTACGCATTATATGAACACTAAAGTGTAATAGATATATATATATATATATATATATATATACCATATAAGATGAAGCAACTTATATATCCAATGGTCAATGTGAGCGTAGCGCAACCATATCAGCTTACCAGTAGTAGATTGAGTATTTTAAAGAATATACTATAGGCGTTCATTTTCAGAAGTTATCGCTCTCGAAGAAAGTAGCACTGTCCATTTGAGGAAACATCTATCTATCGCCAACAAACGAAAGTGGCAACAGAACTTATGGAAATGTTAACTTCACTAAAATAACACGGAATTCGCGAAATCGCGAATGAAACAACTTAGCGCAATACTGGACGATGTCTGTCAACCAAACACCCCTGAGCATCAGGTTATAAAATGGATGAGGTCAGGTGAGCTTGTAACCTGTTCATTATGTATTGCAATTTCAAGAAAAGTTGGTCGCTCATATAATTGCTGTCAAACAGTGATACCAGAGACCACGGTCTGACCATAGTCCCAAATGAACAAGTTCGTGGCAACATTATACAGAGGTTATTGTCCGAGCAGGCTGAGATGACTAAATTTTGCAAGGCACATGAGGAGACAATCGTTTATACTAACCAAAATTCAAGCAGAACTGCTATATTCAGACATAAACGACGAAACCTACGTGGAAATCTGTATGGATGGAAATCAAACCTGTTTCTCTTCTGTTCGACAGTTTCATGATGACAGCAAACCCGTTGCTGAAAAGTATTTCACTGGTGAAAGTTTTCACGCAGTTCAGTATGTCGAACTACCCGGTGTGCTACCTGTGGTTTCTGACCGGTTAACAGCTATCCGTTGCGAAGATGCTAATTTCGGATCAGCATTTGTTCTAGGTATAACTAACTAGTCGACCAGTGGGACATGAGCCAGTTTTGTAAGCAAAAGCTAACACTCGATATGTGACTCAAGTGACTGTTTCTCGAACAGTAAGGTATGACTACTTACGAACGTAATAATATTCGAATATATGCTGTTCTATGTTACTTGCGGAAGATGCTTGATGAAGTTCAAAAAGAAGAACACTTTGGGCAGACAACTTACAAATCTCAAAAATAACCCCTGATAAAAGGATATCCACCCCGGGTTTACAAAGTTCGAATGAAACTTAACCGATTACACAATTCTAATACGAATCACATCGTAGAGGTTAGGGAACCCGGAGTGTCTGCCGAATAATGGGGACAGGTTACAAGTGTCACGTCAACTTACGTGTGTTGCAAGTAAATCAGTTTTTGCAGCCATACGATCGATCAGCAAGACAGTAAGAAGGGCATCATAATCACCACCACGCCGAAGAAACGAATCCGGTAGGAAGGCAGTTAGTCGCGCCACGTGGGCGTTACTTTGCTCGGCTTCAAGACGACGCAGATCACCTTCAATCATCTATGTGAAAAAGAATAGTGAAACTGAGTTACCAAGCATGTTAACTCTGATAAGAAATAGCACGACTTAGAAAAGAATGAATCTACCGAATGGCTCCTCGTTTTAGGTAAGTGCACAGTGGAGGTTTGAGATTGAAACCCTTGAACTAATGTACGTGGTCTATCAGATAACTGCCAGGTCACCTGATTTTCTATTAAACGTTCGACAATATCCAGTGGGTTGATCTGTTATTTTAAACACCAAAAGGTAAAGTGGCCAATTTTAATGTGAACGGGAGTTTATCACAAAGTAATTCAAAATAATGACTGTGAATGACTGTCCGCGGAACTGTGAGACCATCCAAGATGATTGCGTCTTGTTCTCTCTAGACTAAGAAGGGGGCATAACTCAGGCGCTGAACTGTGTTCAGGTTGAAGCGGTAGACATCAAAGACCAATCGGACAGGACCGGAAAAGAAGGAAAACCACGGTAAATAGCAACGTTACAATTCTCTAGAATAGGTCTAGGGATGAACAAACCGGAAAGTGATGGCGCTCTACACCTCAAACATAACGACGATATTATGAGGTATCTGTGAGAAACAGTGGTGTATGCAGTATCAAACGGGTTTTGGCTTTGAACCTTTTTAAAGGTTGCAATTCACAGAGTCAAATGCACTTCATCGTCACTTGTACATCGGAAGCTTTAACGAACACAGGCACTAAAGTACCACAAAGAACACTGAGTACGCTAGGATGAGGATCGCGCTGCTTGAACGGATCAGTGTAAAAAAAATGGTCTTCTCCAATGAAAATAAAATCAATTTGGATGGTCAGCACTAGTATTAGCGTGACGTGCACAGAGTGCTCGATATCTGCAACAGACAATCGTGTAAATGTGGTGGTGTGATCTGGGCAGCTTCAGTTTCGAACAGATTCGTGTATGTAAAGCTTTACAATCTCCTGTTCTGTAGTACGTATTGGATAATATACAGAAAACATTTGCATGGACATAAGTCGTGCGCATTTACGTTTTAGACTGCTCTACTAAAAGGTTCGTTAATGTATTTTTACACAGAGTGAAATACTTGCCATCTGCAAGGTTACGGCAGTTCAACAAGGCGACTGTAGCATGCATACGACTCAGAAGAAGGTTCAGTGGCTAGTGGGCAATTAAGGTGACGCAGTGAACATCTTCAGATCTCGATCTTAATTCAACCTGGAACATATGAAGATTACTATCCAGATATGTTCATTGCAACAATCGGTAAGTGTGCAGTGCTTTGAGCGGAATAGTTTCGTTAATGAAAGGATGGATGTTGAGTTGAAATTTTGAAACGAAATGCAGATCGCATGTTGTTTTAAATTCAGGCAATGATATAAAAATGTCAGTAGCCTTGCAACTGTCAGTGAACCGAATTGAGCATTTTCACTAAGTGAACTACGTTGTGATAAAACGTTGTATCCACAATTATTGAATTGTTCGCAAATGCAGGTGGGATTACAATTGGGGAACAAAAACAACACTGAAATAATGGTGAAAAATCTGAAAGAAGTACACGATATCGCAACACAGGTAATTTAAAACATAATATGATCGTGATGACCGAAAATGGAGATATCATTAATTATCAGTAAGTGCCGCTGTAGTCACAAACCAATAACACTCTTTTTGGGTCCCGCCCGGTTAAGGTGAAAGACACAGCCGCACCTAATCCAGCAGCACCTTCATATTTAATTGTCATACTTACAGATGTCAATTACATCACTTCCGGCTATCTGAGTCTAAATCAGAAAACATAGCAAACCTCGAGACGTGTTTGGATGAAATGAAGTTGATGGCGAGCAACAGTCATCTAGCGTTGAATGCATGCAGTGAATTTATGCACACTGCCATAGCTATACATCATATTGTTGCTGTCACCGAACAACCAAGACAGAAAACAGTATTTGGGGCTGACATTCGGTGAGTTCTCAGCTCAGGGACACCAGGTTCCACAAACGCAAACCAAACATGGAACCTAATTGCGACTAGTTCGCAAAGCAGAACTTGCTTGTTCGTATAGTTTGGTTTTTAATGAAGGACTTATCGGTCACAAATGTGATACTTATTTCCGGTGGTTGAAGTGAACATCAGAGACATCGAGGTCTACAAGGGTGAATGAACTACCGTCATTACATGAATATGAACTGGCCACACATTTCTATTCCGCTCACGTTTGCAACGACCTAAAAAGCATAGCAATGTGGTATGACGTAGATTTGTTACAAGGCAATTTTCTAGGTAAAACTCTGTAACTATATTCCGAATGATTGGAAAACTCATGAAATATTCCTACAGGGAAACAGAAAGCAGAGGAGAAAATGAAAGATGGGCAGTGAACAAGCAAACACACTTTAGCCATTGTCTGAGCTTGCGACACCAATCCGAAACCAGCGTTCGGCGGGGTGCCAGTCAGAGCTTCGGTAGCGTGTGGTATAACTTGCTGCTGGAGTTGCACCTCATGCTGACGTTTACCATCGGCTAGTGAACGACGGAGCTCTGAGTTTTGGGCTTGCAAATCAGTGACCAAATCACGGAACTTGCTCAAAGTTTTCTCGTAGTCTGCGATGGTCTCTCGACAAGCGTCCATATGTCGTACTAGCTGGCTTATTTGTGTCCGGCCCTGTTCAATCTCTTCACGTAATTCGCGCTCGGTATCCCTGCTGTTCTCTTGCAATTCATCGTTCATTTCACACAAAGCTTCCTGAACGAACGGACAGACAGAATGAAAGAAGAAACAGAAATCCAATGAGAACTGGTCACGGCTGCATAGATAAATGGAAGGTTTAGTAAATAAATCAATAGGCATCTTTCAAGATGCCATTGCAGTTAGAAAGTCGATTAGTGTAAACTAATCAAGCGGGATGGTAAAACAAGCACGCCAAAACCATTTAATGCCAACAATGAGTGAGATAAAGCATATTTTCGAACGATTTAACAACAAAATGATCGTACGCGGATGTAATCCGTGAATTAGTAAACTACATTCGAAACAGGAGGTGGGCATAAGCGACTGCCAACCGTATACAAACCACAGCAAAAGTTAGTAGACATAGGACAACCATAAATATACACTTCGGCATAAATGTCAAAGGCCAAACGATTAGACGCTAAAATTAAGGTAAGGGTGTCATATATCCAAAAGGAACTAGAGGAAACGAATCACGTGATAACTGGGCGGAACTGATAGTTTCAAAAGCGAGTGGGATTACTATGGAGCATTCGACAGAGAAGATAAAAATACGGACACTGCACAGAAGACGGGTAGATAAATTCAGTGTAGTTGAGGTGGGTCAACCATAAAACTTACCAAATCGTTGCGTTCCTCAGTAAGCTTTTCCAACTGTTCTTCCAACTCCAAGTTCCGTTGCGTTAACTGACTCACCATCTGATCGGCGCCAAGCGAAGCATCCACCTGTTCCTTGAGTTCTATCATTTGTTCCACAGACTGGTTCAACTGTTCTGCCAGACGTTCTTTCTCTGTTTTCAGCTGACCGACTTCAGATTCAAGGGTGGTGATCTGGTAGAAACGAAAAGCTAACAACGTGACCAGGTGGAAGAGACCACAAGTGAGACGTACGGGTTTGTGGACAAGCTGCAACAAACGGTTGAAGCCGAGTTAACGATATCAACATCAATGTTGGAAGCTGAAACTCACGGTATGTAAGTGGTTACGACTATCGACAAACAGGCACAAGCTTTAGTGACCACGACTGTATATGTTTGGTCATCACGACAGTACCCAGACCAAGTGACTAAGTATATTTCATGACAGCGAATAACTTACAGTTTAACAGCTGGAAACCCCATAGCGATGGTCACGACTCCGACGTCAGTAGACCGGCTATGTCCCTGTTGGGACATATACCGAGTCTGATCAGACTCTGATTAGCCTCGGTATATGTCCCAACAACTATATCCTGAGATCAAAAATATATTTGCCTGTGAGTAAAAATGTTAAATTTAGTACGCATATGAGCATAAAAGCATCCACGGTACAAACTGTTCCACGAAGACTCAATAAACTGCAACTCCCACACATTGGTCCGTTACTAAGCATATAACGCAACAGAGTATTAAAATCTTACACATTCAGGGCCTATTTAAAGAAGGATTTTGAAACTCCTGTCCGTTTACCACAAGTTCACGCTTCCTAACTGCTTTGGTTCACTCGCATAGTTCACCTCTACTTAGCATGGATGTGTATATGGCTTATTCTTCAGCCTGCGAGTCGCTACTCACCACGATCCAGATTCGTGTTTCTGTTTCTTTCCCTTCTGCTGCCATCATCATCCATCCCCAATAGCTGTACAGACCGCTAGACCCGAAAACTGATACGTGAGACTACCAATATCACTTACTGACTGGTCGGGACCAATTAATTTACAAGTTAGGCCAAAACGAGTGGAATGTTGTGTTTAGGTTTTGGTCTATCCGCCCAAGTGAGTTGCAGAGAGGCGTAAGAAGTTAACCAGGTTTATTATGGTTACATAACTTCCGTGTTCATACAGACGTTCCACTAAAACAGTAATACGTAAAAAATCAAAAGTAAACAGAAAATGAGGGAGATTGCATGCGTACGGTTCCTTAAGCTGACTTCCCAGTACTCACCACAAAACATTGTAAATCACCGTATTTTTGTTCCAAACATCCTTACCGCCTAGGTATATAAAATTTTAATTACAGAAGCTCACGGTTATAACGTCCATTTATACCAAGACACCAAAGTTAAACAGATTGCATAGAGTGAACTCAGGCGCTCGGGAAACACAATCATACGACTTCTTCTTAACGCTTTCATCGGATGACACTAACTGCTCAAGGTTATTCGTGTTTGTGTAACTACGCATAACTTACCTGTTAGTGCTGCGCTCTAACTACATGCTTGAAAGATAGGAATATCATTTACAGCAAACTCACAAAGTGCAAGTAAAAAAAATGTACAAACGGGGGCTGAGTCACATTAAAGAAGGAGAGTTATGAAAGTCTACTAATCAACAATTTCCACGATTGTGAGTATTATCTCACACCATATGCTAATGGTCGGAAAAAGTTGATCACAAAAAATATACCTCGCTGAAGAATATGCGTACAAACGGCGGTTACTTCACACTGCCCAAAGCACAAAAAAGGAAGTAAGCAAAATTACTCGCGAGATTTTCTGAAGAGAAGCAAGTGCCGATAGAACTTCAGCCATATTTGAAGAAACAGCATCTAACGCAACGTTTGAAGTTTGCAAAAATTAGTTTGAATCTCTGCTATCAATTCGGGAGAGCACGTACTCTCTCAGTGATGCACCGCTATGAACGCCGTGATATATTCAACGAAAAACCATTCTCAACACAAATTCACGTAATCGGCTTTGTATGTCACAAGGTAGTCAACGTCTAGCGGTGTATAATTGGAATACCAAATTTAGTTTAACTCGTTAAATATCATCTCATAATTCATTCGCGTAAACGTCAAAAAAAAAATTACGACCTTTCATGAATAGGTCGTGGTTCTACTTACTTCAGATAAACCAGTAAGAACACTGAAATTATGGCTACTGATATCCCTAAGACATTTGAAATAATTCCGTGAAACTGACAGCGATATGCAAAACATTTGACGCTTAATTCAGCGAATTAAGATCAGGAGATCACTACAGCAGCATCCATTTGACCCAACATACGACCACGCCTAAATCAAGTTCAGCGCTGACAACCAACAATGATAACGTTCAAGGGTCGGACAACGACATTTGACATACCTCTTTGTTTAACCTCGATATATCTTGTTTATCCTGGTTAGCCAGATCTCTTAACTTGACAAGTACTTGCTTCATCCGTTCGTTTTGTTGTTCCAAATTCTTTAACTGTTGTTGAGAGGGAGCTCCGTCTGGACTAGGGCCGGCTGAAAAAAAAGTCCAAACATATTTAGGAACTCCGATTAAAAAACAAACCACACAGATAGAAAGAACATCCATGCTTAATGCAGCAAGAGAATCACTCTTTGACATTAGTAAGCCAAGAAGCCTAGATATGCTCAGAACAATAGATAACTGTTTGGCGACGCGCAACACTGAGGTTTAGCGAAAAAGAAATAACCAAAAAGAAACGTGGGGAAAAAAAAACAGAAATATTGGTCAGAAATGATAAAAAGTGACCTCAGTCGCTTTACTTTAGCAAAAAATAAAAAAACGCGCCCACCGCATAACAAACGGTTGGTGACCGTTTACCAGTTGTTTGTTAAGAATATAAGCTATAGAAATTCACAAAAATTATACCTCAATTAAATCATATGTTGTGCATCGAGTGCAAACTACAACCTTCAATCTTATAACTGGATAGCTGAAGTCACCTCGGTGAGTATATTCAAACAACAGTCACAGTTTGTACTTACGCCACTAACTGGAAGCGAGTTCCAATGAGCTGAACTGTTTAAGCAAGATATTCATGAACTAACCTTGCTGAAACTAACGTTTGCTCGTATCTCGTTGACTGTACAACCTTTGATACCTAGAGTCATCGAAATATGGTGAAAAGAATTATCGTAGAGAAGCGCGAACATGTCCTATTCTGCTACCTCGATGTCGGGTCAGGCTTGTGTACTACATCGACCCGAATGGCTATGCTGACTAGGATTTCGGTCCTTTCAGGTACAACCTTGTCAGACAAGCCAAATCAAAGCAGCCAGACGAAAGGCAGTTTTACTCATAGGTTTGTATGTCACCCTAATGACCACATAGAAACCACGATCCTATGAGTACACAACGAAATTACTTACAGGTGTGGATCGGCCGTCTTCTGAATCAGGGAGAAGGGGATTAGAAAAGGTATCCTCAAACAACGAACACTCAGATCGCCCAACGGTTGACGCCGACCGCCGGCGTATTATCTGCCACGGTCGAAAAACATTTTGGAGCAATTACCTGAACTCAGACCATGCTGCTGCGTGTGCCCGTTCTGTCTTGTCATTTGCCCAGAGGTAATACACTCGTAAATGCAAGATAATTAACTGGCATTCGATCGAGACAGTGGTGAACAAATTGCTCATTTCCAGTCAGACGAGAGAATCCAACAAACAGTAAGAACAAATCACAGTAGCTAAGAAAGCATGCTGTGAACAGGCATGTTTTGATGGAGCTGTTCAGTTTCAACAGAACTGGATTTCCGTCACGTCGATAAACCCCATGAACAAGCGTAACTCAACTCCACCTGGCTCTGAACATGGTGACGGCCGTCGATAATTTAAACGCAACCTGACCAAAGAATTGTGTAAAGGCCATGAACACCACTTCGGTGAACAGTCAAAAGTGATGGAACGTGTCGTTTTACCCGAGGAATAACGGAAGGCTTTTCTCCCTGATCCGTCGTTGTACTAGCTATCCAGTTGATGTAAATGAGACGATGTAAGTGAGATGATTCACGTATCACCGACGAATCGCGCAAACTTGACATATGGGCTGAACATTCTTAGAAACAGTTCAGATGGCCTCAACCAGACTAGGTAGTCGACAGGACCCGAATGGTCAGTTATTGTGTTTCGCACGGTCCTCCGTCGGAAGCAGAAGTGACTCTGGAGCTTAAAATACTGAAAGGAAACAACGTTCCTAAACCAGATATCTTCTTTCCGCATCTTTTCAGGGATACTGGAGAGAGGTTCACATCAGAACCAACAAAACTCCTCCAGACGGTTTGGTTAGATGAAGAGGTACCTTGTGATTGGTGCCTATCAACAGTAATCACCGTTCTCCAAAAGGGGGCCCGACGTCTATGTGACAACCACAGGAGCATAACCCTAATATCTGTTGCGTCTAAGTTGCTCACTGGTCTCATATTACGTCACTTTCACAGACAGACAACGATTATGGTTTTTTAAACTGAATGCCTACTTTCGATTCTGATGCTCGTGACGTTCGCTGAAACTGCATTCCCCGCAAGGGAGTCCGCAACAAAATGAGTGAATCCATCTATATCATTGCATGCCCACTATGCAAGCAGAGTGAGGATGCATGAATAAATGTCGCGGGCGTTCAATACTTCTAGTGGCGTTTGTCAGCGTGGTCTGCCCGCAACGAAGACGTTACCAGACTTGCTATGTTTAATCATCCCTGTCTTTGCCAATAAGCCCACATTAAGTGGACTGGTCTCGTGAGAACTACGACCCTTCGCCAAAGCGTATTCTAGAACGTTCGAGATGCACGATCAACTGGCCAACTAATCGCACTGCATAGGCTGCAGTGGTTGGGTTACGTACTCCACATACCAACTGAGCGTTTGTCGTACTGGGCCATGTATCCTGAGACCAGCAAAAGTTGGGTAAAGCCGCGTGGTGATCAGGCAACAACATGGTCAAGAAAAATGACAATCCTGACTGCTCCATTGCGTGAAGTGGGCAGGTGTTGCCTGCCGGGTTGGGGTCCTTGTGATAATTCAAATCGCTGGTTAGAAACGCTATCCGAGATGACTGTGTGGCGCAGTCAATGGTGTACTTACATCTATACCATTCCCAAATCTTGCGCCTAGTCGTCTTGAAGTTACTTTTTTTAGCCTGTTCAGTAACGTTTCTTCTTCTAGTATATTCCACGTGACTGTTGAAGTGAGGGACGGCTAGAGCCACAGTACCTTCTAGTCAGGCTCAAGGCTGTAATGATGACGAACCGTGAAAAAATATGAAGTATGATGTTGGGACGGATAACACTTTCGCAACTATTAGAATGACTACGAGTTCAACGAAAAAGGGATCTCTTTATTTATGGTCCTCACATACGGTCATTTGCCACCTCCGAAATGTCCAAGGGCTTCGATCGAGTCTGGAACGAAAGTTTCTAATCTAAGTTGCCTACTTACGAACTTAATTGGAGGTTATTCTCTTGGAATGCAACTTTTCTAAAGAGTCGTTCGATTGCATGTTGTATGAACGAAACACCAACCTCTCAGCATCATCAGCGTTTCTCAAGGATTCATCGACACACACCATCTCGCTACTTGCAAGTTATCTCCGATGATGCGACCCTCTATTCTTTGTCCGTTTACCCCAACCAACATTCGGCATCACAACAGTTCTTATCATTTTGGGCTTTAGTCAACAATTCTACGAACAGAGGAATACAACCGATTTCAGACTGAGGACCACCAAAAGCAGTAGCCTTCAATAATTCAAAATCCATTCAAGTATCTTTCGATGGTTTTCCACATTCTCTGATCTGTCTAACCTTGGTCTTAATATTGTCCCAATTACGCAAACACAACGCCCCCAGGTTTATCCACTATTTGTAAATGATAAACCCAAGAATCGTTACACCTTGGAATACTGCGCATCTATTTCGAATGGGATCCCGAGCATACTTTCGCACAATTTGAGCCACAGTATTGCGCCTCATCAACAATACCTTATGTTCCTTAATCTCGATATTGTCACGAAATGCTACCTGTCTTCTCTTCCGATGAGTATTATCACAGCAAATGCCTTTAACAACTTATCAAGTGTGCTCCTCTCTTAATTTCTTTTAAGCGCTTTAGGATTCAAAATACGCCCAGTTGTCCGTAACAAGTGCTTTGCCATGTTATCGCACTGAGTTTAACACCCCATCTTTCTTCCCAAGAACGGCCAAACTGTGAGATTCCTTAACCTTTACAGTTTTCCAATTTTTCCAGGTTATATATTTTTAAACACTGATTTAACAAGTGACTGACTACTACTCATTGGAGTTACATGCACTTTTATTTTATACACAGGGTTTACGGAATACGTGCATACTTCTCCTTCATGGTATCATGTGCTGTGTAATAAAAAAGGCTGTCGCAGAAGGATTATCAATTCTAAGTAAATCTGCAACAACGAAACATGGCACGCACAGCACAGAACTGTGTTGAGTAACACTGTGGTTTGGGTGTTTTCAGTGGCAAATAGAACTCACTAAAACGAATTCCACATCACGGTAGCTCATCAGAGGATGAAGGTGTAAAGAGACACGGCAACCTGAGTCTCTATGTACAGTTGTTTTAATATACGAAAGGAATGAAGACAACGAGTGAGAAAGGTGATTTGCGGTGGTCATCCCTCGCAAATCAGATAAGCATTGCAATCAGCTTGCACAGACCCGCTGTACTTTTACAGACGAGAGAAGCTGAAAAGTCGTTTGACGACAGTGAATAAAAGTTTCGTTGCTCTGGATATCTGCGTAGACAACACACACGCGATCTTTTATGAACGTCGGTCGGTCACTCAGTCACTTTTTTCACCTGTGAGCAGATATGCAACTGTTCTTGCAGTAAGTCTCTTCTGCTACAACAATTAACGGTGTGGTCAAGGAATCTCAACCCATTTCCTCCGATTTATCGGATAGTATCTTTGAGATGGTAATGTTATCAGTTCAACTTCCCAAAGTAAATTGTGACTTAGTAGTCCGCCTCCCATGCTCTAATCAATCGTCACTATATCTTGATGTTCGTTGACCAGCATACCGGATGCCATGAAATTGTGATGAATCAGATGGACGAATAATGGTCACAAACCGAAATAAGTGAGAAATGTTGACCGGATGAATAATCAGCTTTCAACAAGAGCCATGTAAACAATGTTAACCGAGACAAGCGCAACAACACCAAATCGCTTAGTTCGCTCTGAGGGTGTGAGTACTCAACTAGTGCATGACTGTAGAAGTGTAATGTGTCTGGGCAGCAAACGGTGCTGTTTGCATAAAATATGCTGATCGAACCCGTGTGAGCCAAGTGTTGTGTAAACCATCGCATCCAATGTTGTCCAGCAGCGTAGGCACATCAAAGATCAACTCGAGTCAATTTGACTAACAGAAACCAAATAAAGGCAAATAAAGAACGGTTACTTCCGTCCATGCAGGTAGTTAACACCCCGGAATGAATGTTAGTATGCAATGTTCACTAGAGCAAGGTAAGAGACGTAGTGAGGAGACAAATTAATCTTATACAGGCTAATGGTGTCTGAGACTCACCTTTTTCCTCTGATTCTTCCTTGAGAATTTGATTCTCTAAAGTTAGCTCTTCCACCTGTTCTTTCAAAAGTTCCAACTCATGAGTGACTGAGTCCAGTTTCTCTTCGGCCATTTCTTTGTCCAATGTCGCCATTTCCATATTTTCCACCATGTCTGCAGTTTCTTCGCGATATCGGTCAAATGCCTCTTGCACTTCAGCTTTTTCCTAGGAAAGAAAAAGCGAGTAAAATCTACATAATTTTTAACCACTAGCAACGTGTAAAGGAACAACTTGTAAGAGAAAGAAACAACAACGAAAGGGACTGGTCGCGTGCTAGCTATAGCAAACACAAAAAGAGCAGTTAGAAAACATTCCATCAAATTGTTTAGCACAGCGCACAGCAGACCGCCATGAAGACAACCTACCGTTTTAGCTTGCGCTAAACTACGTTGTAAATCGGCGGCCTGTTCTCGCATTAAACGTCGATTTTCTTCCAGCTGCGTCAGCTGGATTTTCAAACGCTCCAATTCCTGTAGTCTTGTTCGATCCTCTTCACGCTTCACCTTCAATGCTTCTAGTTGATCGGTTAACGTTTTGATCTCAGCCCGTAGGTTTGTAATTTCCAGCTCCGTATCAGGAGAATGCGTCCCATCACCAGCACCGGAAACACGACGAATATCAGTCACCACCGCAGGACTCGCAGGTGCCGGTGAGGTATCTATTTTAGGAGTGGGGGCCACTGGCGTGGGAGAAATTACTTTGGTAGGCTTTTCTACTATCGGACTGGAAGGTGGGTTCTTT
The DNA here is from genome assembly GCA_014338405.1 of Paragonimus skrjabini miyazakii. Classification (NCBI taxonomy): domain Eukaryota; kingdom Metazoa; phylum Platyhelminthes; class Trematoda; order Plagiorchiida; family Troglotrematidae; genus Paragonimus; species Paragonimus skrjabini miyazakii. Next base: position 144,395 of record JTDE01001179.1, read on the forward strand.
TTTACCGTCGGCTGAACAGACATGTTGGACTTTGAAGTGGTGGACGTTTGTGAAACATTTGTTGTGGATGTCGGGGTGGTGACAGGGGAATCAGGTTTCCTTAATCCAGTTGTCGAAGCAACCGCACCTGGGGACTGTTTGGTCGGTGTGGATGATGTACTAACAGCAACAGGCCTCGCGATCCCCGAAGACCTTCGTCGATCCTCAGTCCCAATAGCCGGACTGGAGCCAGATGATGTCTACATATGGACAGAGGCATGCGTAATGTTGCATTAAATTTGACGTCGGGTCAAAAAGTAAAACGATCGATCTGATCGGACGGAAGCACAGAAATTAACCGCAACTGAAATAAACAGATACTCCAAAATGGAATTAGCTGATAGATGAAAAAATCGTTCAAAGAGGCTGAAGGAATCAGCTATATGGATTGAATGAGAAAACGTGGAGGAGACAGTTTGAATGATTATAGAGTGAATTATTGAACATTAGTGAATAAAAAGCCACCGTTAGCAGGGAAATAATCTGTCCGTCACACATAAGACAGAGTAAAAAGCGGTTGCGTAAACATTTGCTAGAAAAATACAAACAAGATTACTGGGGGTTTTCTTCGCAAAGGCAAACCAAACACTCAATAGTATCTCACAACCAGTGCGCGTCTTACCAATGACATCTTCATATCTTTAGGCTAAAATTAGTGCAAGAGAAAAATCAACGTGATCAATTTGTAACTAACATGATTGATAAACAGAAATCTTGCTGAATTATCACGTGGCGACCGCCAGACAATCGAACAAACCAAAGAAAAAAACTATCAACTAAATTGATGTGGGGATTAATCGCGAGCAGTAACTGTCCGAATTTCACGAAGAGCCAATGCTTTTGTTCTTTAACCACTCCTTGCATCAATCAGTTTTACCGCAGACTTGACAAAGTCTGTATAGATAGAATAAAAAGAAAGCCTAAAACAATGGTCAAAGAGTGTACCAAAATATCTGGAAAACACATAAGCGGACTCGCAAGTGAATAACACTCCCTGAACAGGAAATGCTTCGAATCCCATCACAGGGTATAGATCACCAAAGCGATATGCGATGAGTGTTCACATGGTTTACAATTCACATTAATACTTATAGCTCATAAACTCAGTAGTACTGCAAGGCACTCCTGATCACTCGTCGGTAACTGTCGCGCTGAGTTAGAGAAATAACAAAAGAACACTCACTGTCTGTCGTGAATTTAGCAACCAGCACCACCGATTTTCAACATCGATCTGAACGCTTTCCATTCTGAATGTGCCAAGCATGTTTGCCAGTGAGCAGTGTGTTGGAAATTAATTCATAGTGTACATTGTATATTCTGAATACTTTATTCTGGTGAGCAGTAGTAGTGTAATGTTTCTCTACAGATTTTTGTGTCTAAAGTGTTCAAAGGCGTTTTGCTGAAACAGTTCTACACACTGATACGATTGCTTAAGTTCGCGTTAACCTAATCATCAAGAAACGGATACCGACGGCGCAATCTGACTTTTAAATTAGCGGCGCGATAGACGGTGTCTTCAGTATAAATGTGACGTTTTGTATAGCACATATTCACCGACGTATGCAAGTTAGAACACAGTCGGTCATCAAACACAGTTGAACGGAGCCATGAACCGGCCGTGGGTTCTGACAGGCTGTGTCGTGAGCTTTACGGTGGTGACCCTAAGGAGAGCCAGCGAATCAATCTAAAGCTGTCGAACAAATAGGACAGGAAGCGTAATCACAGCTGTAACCGAAAAGTGCTATCCCCTACTGAACACACCTAGAATTGTCTGGACTCATCAACGGCAGACGCATAAAGATCTGAAAACGTAATCGTTTTAGAAATAGCCAAAGCTCCTTCAACTACCATCACAGACATTAACAGAATCTCCTGTTACTACACAGAGTACTCACTTGCGCGATGGGAATTTTTTCTAAAGACGCAGTCATACTCGATCCAGCTCCATCTCCTGGGAACAAAAAAACAGAGGTATATAATACTAAACCATATGGTTCACTTCATTCGCTCAGGACAAACGCGCAATCAGGATACACTAATATACGCATACATACGCAAAAGCCAGGGTGCATGGAGTGAAGCACATACACACATACAAGTGCGAAAGCAGACACTGGACTATGGTTAGTTAGTTGTGGCACCGGGAAAGTTTGTTATGCGAGAATAGACCGATGAGAAAGGTAGCATCCAATGAGTTTGCAGATGAACATATAGAACGATTGTAAGTGCAAACTACAACAGATACCTCGAGGACGAGAAGAAACCGACTGACGAAGCGATTTGGACTCCTGAGTCAAAGGTGACGGTTTTGGGGACAGGCCTAAAAAGACGAATTTTTCAAAGTGGAATAGTTCGTGGTAAGCTTCAAGAGTCGCATTGGAAAATGTGTAGGACTGAAGTGGAAACAACTGTAATGTCATACGCGTAGAAAAAAGATTGGAGACAGTGGTGCTAACGCTAAAACTGGTGGGCGAACTTTACCATTGACAAAGAGTTCAATGTGAAATTAACACGGACTCCGTTACAACACCAAATTTCATAAGGTACAAAAGTACAAACAGTTCAGCTGCGGTTGAAGTGATTAGTGCTTTTGTCTACGGAAGTTCGGTTAACAGCAGTGTAAACTGAGGTGCACATTCGGAGGTGGACAAGAAGGCGCGTTGAACGAATTAGTGACAAAATTCAAAAGCAAGGTACTACAGAGCAGCATACACATCAGAAACGACACGCTTTCAGTTTTTACTACGTAATTTTTTTTACTGCAACCTAAGCTGTCGTTGATCTTACCAGTGACGAACATCAGTTAAGAAGGAGCCAAATGTAACAGTCACCAATTTTGGAGATATCAGTATGCCTTTGACTAGGCTGACTCCATTTTTAAGAACGTTTGCAGGCAATGTAGTGGATGATTGCACGGCTCTCAATCTAGCAGATGACAGCCAATAATCTAGCTTGATGTATCAGTCAAGGTCTTCCAGTCCCAAAAATGTCCTCGCTTGGGGCCCAGAGATATCCTCCAACCACCAGCGGCTTTATTGAAAAATGTATGAACGGACAGGCATTTCATCAATATATGGGATGCACAGTCAAACAAGTCAGACTGGACTTATGTTGTCTCGGTTATCGGTCATGAAACCAGAGTTTTCTCAAGCACAAGCCAGCTGACCGTGAAGTTGTTTACATACGATCAGAACACTTGGTGTGCACCAGTGATTAAAAAAACTAGAACACAAAACGTTTGCAGGCATTTTCCGGACAGATGCATCACGTCTTGGACCGCATTAAAGATAGCTTGGGCACACCTGACGTAAGCACTACTGAAGGTGTTCGGAAAGCCACATATGACGGAGAGAAGGGGATGGGGGCACATGTAACTGTAGGCCTCCCAAAATCTTCATATTGGAATAGTGAAAGTAGATAAGACGTAATTACGTAAGCGAACGAAATATACAACGGTCTCAAACAACCTGTCTGCAACAACCAAAGTAGAACTGAAGTTACATAAGTCTTTTAGTAGAATTATAACTGAAATGGACATAATTCACCCGATATAAATCAGCCATCTCAATGGAACGATTCAACACGTTTTGTACATTGTATGAACATAGAGTTCAGCTATGCAGTCCGTATACCCAGTGTAGGTCATTTTAATACTAGGAATAAAACATAGTGAAAAATCGGGGGAGGTACGCTAATCCACCTGAAATTCACAATGGATGCGGATCACTGATCAATAAACCTCTTTTCGGTAACAGATTGCGGAAAAACAGCGTTATCCTAAAAACAATAGACCAACCTTTAGTGGGACTAGGTTGCTTAAGTGAGGAAGCAGAATCTGATCGAGTTGGCTTCTTGAGCTTTGAACCGGAAGTTGCCGAACCGGTCTCAGAGGCCACACTAGATTCCGACATCACTGAAGTTGACATAAGGTTTGAATCGTCTTCACCATCCAATAGCTTCAGCTGAAACAGAGAAGCGCAACGTCATAACTACCGTGATTCTGTACCAAAAATCCAACAAAAACAATAATTTTTGTGGGATAACATTTGAATCGAATCCTGGTACTGCGAAACTCTGGTAACGGCCCACATTTCCCATAACCAATGCGGTCTATTAAAACATGTTAAACCAGACCGTGATACTGGCGATGCTCCCTCCGACAGCGCCACTATCGTGGCAGCCAGGGCAATGAGATACACAAAAACCAACCTTTCTAATAGTGCCATGAAGTAGACGGGGTAACCAACCGAAAAGGGAGCATCCTAAAACACGAAGTAGTGGACTTGTCGCCGCATCAGTGGCACGAACTGGATGAGGCGTCAAAGCCATCGACGTGTTAATCGAGCGGACAATCAATATTGACCGAAAAACATTTGTTTAATGTACTTACGGTTTGACGTACCAGCCTGAGTGCTGTCATAATACGTGCGGTCAGCTAATTGGCTCAGTAACTCTCAGTATATTCAGGATATTCAATCAGCAGGCGTCACAGGTCATCGGAACACATCCAAAACTTATCAACAGGCTGGTTCGCAAATAGTATAAGGAATTAACATTTTCTGCCAAAGGGGCATCGCCAAAAGTGATGGGGGGAGACAAAATCAATTCTCAGGCAAAGATAAAGTCAACAGAAAGTATATATACAATGTCATCTACAATGAAGAGAACATCCTCGACACTGATAAGAAGAGGGGTAGCATCATTCGTAAACGACTGCACACGACTATTGTGAGTTTGGCCACTGACAAGGCCGTTTGAGGCTGATATTGTGTTCGATTTCTAAGTATTCTCATCTTTGCCAAGAAGACGTAGTAATAAGTTGCAAATAACAGACATTAAAGTGTCACTTAAGTGGCTATAACCATTCAAAGATGAGCATAATACGTATGAGCGAGTGCTGATCGGTGAAGATAACGAACGCACCAGAGTGAACGCCCCCTGAAAATCCTTAAAAGGATACCCGCAAATGGATACGTTGATGAACGATATTCAGACAGCATGAACCTTGCGAACTGACGTGAAAGAGCACTTTGCCAGAAACATTACGCACAAGCAAACGTGGACCTATTTTTTACTTAATTTGTACATAACAGACTATATCGTTTCCTTTTGCATACATAATACTTTTATTTATTGCAGGTCACAGTCTAGTGTGCATCTTTAACAACTGTACACTTCGAAAGATACTACTTGAAAGAGATACTTACGTCAGGTTTTGCACACTGTTCAAAACGTCATCTGAAACAACATTGCTATTCAGCCACCAACAAGGATCTTCGTTGTTACGGAGGTTTAACTGAAGTATACTGAGGAGTGCGAAGTCACTTCAAACGAGTAGTTACATTTTGGACACACCTGTTCGACTAGTCTTCAAACAAAAGGCATGTCCCCTACACAGATATATACACGATTGGCGGCACTCGTTTCCGAATCAGCTCGTCAGAGTGGCCGAAACCAAGTAATGTCTGGCTCGCGATGTACCATTTGCGATTCTAATCAGATGTCCCGTATCTAGTACAAACCCAAAGGCGTGCATATGGAGGCCTTTGCATTCCAGTCGGTCAATATTAGTTGGCCAGATCGTAGGCTAGTATAAAAATGAAACCTTTAACCCTCGGAAGCAAACAAACAGATTCCAATGGTAAGACCTCAGATGGCTAGAACAATACTGCAGCGGAGAATTTCGATATAGGACCACAAATCAGTCTCGTCTCTATATATAGAATTTAAAAATAAATTAATTTGGACTGAGAAGGGAAAGTCCTCGGTATACAGTGCACCAACAAAGCACACAGAATAATGTAGATTAAAAAGTTAACGTAAACTAATAAATATAAGGATGACAGTGCGACGAAAAATATGAAAGATGATGTTGAATTCTGTAGGTACAACTGAGGCACGAGGACAAAGCAACTTGTCACAAGCGTAAAAGTGGAGTGGCTGTTGTGAAACTGCAAACCGATAACGAACACAGATATAAAACAACCCGATTTCAGCCAACATGTTCAGACTACCAATATCCAATAATGAATAGAAGATAATTACAAACAGCTGCATGTATCGCGTGAGAGCAAGCGAAAAACTGGATGTAACCGAAACATGTCTAGATAAGTTGAGTCTGGAAAAAAAGCTCCGATGTTTCCCAAACAGGGTTAACTATGCCAGCCGCTATCCCGGTAACCCGGCCAACGTGATAACGGGAAGTCTCGCAACTGTCGCGAGCCTGAACAACATTTGTAAGATATCCGCACCAAATTTAGTAAGAATGAAGTCAGATAGTTTGGGCGTCATGCTTAACATGTTAATGATAAATGGATTGAGAATAACACAACGTTACGAGCAAGTTGTAATAGTCTACGTTTCAACCATCTCGGCCCAAAATAATATTGGCTCTAACTAATTCAACGTGCTGTTTCTGTGGCTACAGCAGACACCGCGCTCTAGATGTCCGGCTTATGAAGTAGTGTGCAAGACCTGTGGAAAGAAATGTCATTTCAGAAAGGTCAGTATATCAGTATATTCAAGTTTCGTTATTAATCAAAACAAGTTTCCCCTTGTTGCTAATCTCGGTTGTTGCCTTTGGTTGTATTCCCAGTGCAGTCGACAAAAAATTGCTGATTAACACATATTTAGCTAGATTGCCCCCCGTGGATACGGGTGGCTCTGAAAAATACATCACTACCTCAGTTGTACGTAATAACAAATGAACGGCGCATACACCGGAGAACAGAATCACAAGGACAATCATATATCTTACTACACGGAGGAAATATGCTAAAACTTATAGATGCCAAATCATCCGCGAGTTAGTTATACTAATATACCTTACATATCAACTCGCTTTATCATAAACTAAAAGTTTTCGTTCTGCATAACTAGTGTGTTGCTGTTTGCCTATTACTTCTCACAGCTTTATGAAAAGGCGGAACTCCCTTTAAGAAAGCATAAAACAACCGTTTTCCCTTAATGGAGTGGTTTATGCTGAAGTTGACGCTCTTCGAGAATCTCTTGCCTCATTGTCAACAAACGGCAACGAAATCTGGGAGCTGCTTTGCCCTGAAGTGACTCGTTTAGCACATAAGAACGTCATCGAACCATCGACATGGCTCTGGACAGCATAGATTTCGGTCCCGTCTGACGAATGGTACAATATAAGGCATGCCATCGATTAGAGCCAAACAGCTAACCGATTCACACAACTTGGCACCTAGCTTTTACCTAGAATAAACAAAATGACCAACACTAATCGACTATGATACATAGGGTGCAGTGCATCTAAACAGCGCTTTCCACTTAGTGTATTCGCAGAACGAAGAAAAGCAGTGTACCACAATTGAAGCCAGCTTTGCCGGATTCCACTCGTAGTAATAAAAGGCGTTGTAAATTTTCAATACTTTTGGTTACATGGATAGCGTCACCATCTGGGGAAGAAGTGCAGCCAAGCACGATATGAATTCGACCAAATTTCTGGAAGTGCCTAAGAGGGTCAGAATAAACTTCACCTACAGGAAGAGTTATACTGTAACAAACGAGAACAGAGCACTCGGATATCAGATAAGGAAGGAGCCCATCGAGCCAGATTCTGATAAATTTAGGCCTTTGAGCGAGCTGATTCCTCTCAAGGACTTTAAATCGCGACAACGAATTGTGAACATGTCCACTTACCATCCCCTCGTATATAATAAAGCTTTCCCACTTAACGATTAGGTTGAGGCCGTCGAGACGAGATTGCACCTTGACGCAGTGTGACGGCTTGCACATCTTGATGACCTGCAGGGCCAAACTGGACGGTGTGGCCACCAGACCGATAGTCACTCACGCCAGGCAGGCCAATAGGTAGAGGTCTGACAAACCAGTCTCCGGGTCCTTCAGGTTGGGGGTTGGAAGAAGGTTGAACTCTTTTTCCGAAAAATGTACCAGTTCTAGTACACTGCCATCCACCCACTGCCTTACGGTATAGGTTTTTGAGCCAAAGGCTTTGGTTAAAGACCCTAATCGTTCTCCCATCTAGGTTTGGGTGTCCTTGCAGTATCTCAGTCCAAATACAACCACGAATACTCACAACGCCAAGAATTCCATACTACACCGGCCGTCTTGCAATATGAACCGGGTTGCCCTATTGTAGCGAAAAGGCGTCCAATAAAGCACAATCTTTATTGTCCAACACGCTAGTTAGCATGCTACATGCGCACTCGCGTTTATGAGTCAGCATTCCAGTTCACAACACCCCCAGGTTTCCGCTCACGCGTCGTGTGCACTTCTGCCCGGTTTATGTGTATGACTGGCGCCGTTCTCCGCCTACCACTCTTCGTCTGTTGGTCCGATTTTGTTGAGCGATGGCTCGTCCGGTCGCTCGTGTTGTCCTCTATCTATCCACAATGAGCCTTGATCGTATTCCACAGGAGTTTGAGATCTTCCTGCGAGTGTTGGAATAATTGCGCCTCCAATTTCGTCGTCCATTCTATTTTCCCTTCCATGTGTCGCTTCATTGGTCCGATCCGGTCGGGCAATGACTCATCCGATTGCCCCCGTTGTCCACCATCCGCTCGTTGTGGGTTTTTGGACGTAACTCCCTCCGCGTCGAGGTATTCCATCGAGTGTTGGAATGCTCACACCTCCGGCCTGACAATCCGCCACACTATCTGCTGCACACAACAGGGTGGAGAGGCGAAAACATGCCTACTGTTGACTATTTCCCACTAGTCTATCAAACTTAGTTCTGAGGCCCATCCTGACCCCATTTCTGGTTATTACTCTATAGGTCCCACAATATCACAATAACACTGTGTCGGTAAGTTCTATCTCCCACTATCTAACCCGAGGTTTCCCTCGTCCCTCGTTAATACCTAGAGTGTGAACTAGCGTAGATGCCTTCAACGTTCGCACTCTAAAACAGATAGGTTAACAGGCCGCTCTCGCACGAATGTTAGACTCGTTGAATGTCGATGTCTGCTGCGTTTTGGAGACCAGAATCCGGAAAAGTAGTCAACGTATGGAACTAACAGCACCCACGCTGTCTACCCGATACTGATTACACACTTCGGGTGAGTTCGCCGCCGCCGTTACCGGTCAGACTGGAGTAGGTATAGTTCTCAGCACGACGGCCATAGCTGCATTGATATATTGGGTCCTTGTTAACAGTAGATTGTGCCGTCTGCTTGGCAGACGGTGGAGAAGCGTTAGTAGAGGCACTGACGCAATTGTTTCAACGTCTATGAACGACGGAGACCATCCCTCTGTGCTGGGGTCACTCGATAATAGTTCCCATATGCAACAGGGGGTACCAGAGGCCTTTACGAAAACCATAAAGGAATTAGCCTGACGCGAATCATTACTAGGGTTCAGGCATCCATTCTATTTCGTCGACTCGCTGCAGCTCAGGAGGGAAACATTAGGAAAGTACAGACAGGGATTCGTCCTGGTCATGGAAGTATTGATCAAATTTTCACTCCTGGTCAAATTCTTGAACAGTGTCATAAGCACCAACGGCCAACAATTACCATATTTCTCGATTATGAAAGTGCGCTCGGTTCAGCAGATCGATCTGCACTTTTAGAGTCATTTGAGGTGTGCCGAACAATTACGTGAACATACTGTCCGCGCTTTATTCCCATATACTTCAGCTCAGGTTAGGATTTACGGAGAACTGTCTGACAATTTCAGCACCAGCAGCGACGTACGTCAAGCCTGATCACTTTCACCGCTTTAGTTTAATTTTGTGATGGACAATCTAATAGCAATCACAAGATGCCAGCGTGGACCTCCTACCTGATGGAAGACTGACTGACGTTGATTATGCCGACGACAAAGTGTCGCTGTTTGACAACTTCCAAACAGTACAAAGAGTGCTAGACGCTATTTTGCACTCTTCTAACTACTTCGGAATGCGCTTTGCCGCACTAAAATACAGTGCTTCTGCATGATAGTTGTGATATAGGTTTGAGGTTGGATACTGAAGTTGTGGAAGTTGTTGACCGGTTTGTATACTTGGGAAGCTGGATTAGCGGCGGCACAAATGTAGACAGTGAAATAGAACAGCGTGTCTCTAAGACTAGGGCGGTGTTCGCTGAGTTAGGAGACTTTTGGCAACAGAGAGGTAACTCTCTAAGGTTTAAGAGTCGCGCACATAAGGCAAACGTGGGGCCATATTACTTTAGGGCTGCGAAACTCGGCCACCCAGGGTGAAACATTTGAACCATCTTCAGGTGTTTGACCGCAGCAGTAGTGGACTTCGGTCGATATAAACTGGATATCACTCAACTTCATGCAGCTGATATTCCCATAATAAGAGTCGCTAGCAGTGAGCAGCAACGGTGAGACTGCTCAACCGCGTCAAGAGGGAATACAATGACTGACCTGGTAACTCTAATTGATGACCCCAAACTGAATAGTGCTTACAAGCAGACGTGCCTAAGCGTCTGCAAACGATCACTGAGTCGTGCCCAATGCGAGGATAATAGCGTAGCGATCAATGAAGTTGCCATTACGAAGGGGCAGCCGGGGTCCAAATTCCGACCCTGACAAGGATATGTATTACTGACGAGCACTAACAGGAGCGAGATTCGAGTACAGCGCTTCTTTCGAAAGGAGCTGGCCCAAAAGTGTGTGGGAATGCAAAAGCTTCAATTAACTGTGAATGACGTTCCATTTATATCAAACTATCGTCGGTGTCATGTCCTATTTTCACTAGTTAAACACAAACACATAAAACCAAGTAACAGATGACTGGCTCCCAATGCTAGAACACACAGAAAAGCTTACTGGATATGTGTACGTCATGGTTGCTCGGAAAGAGAAGAGGTCATACACAACCTTTAAATCCAAAATACGACTGCCAAGACTCAGGTGCGGAACCACTATCAGCATGCCGATTAATACGCGTTTCAGATCGATCACAGTCAGTCAAATACACTTCCGGATTATTCAAAAATTTCGTGGTGTCTGAGTATAGTCACCATTTACAGTAGTGAGTATAGTAGACCTTAGTCACTGCACTGGTGAGCACACAGTTGTCAGAGTGCTATTAATAAAAAAAGTTTAAAACCTCCACTTCTGATGGTCAATCAACCGACGTCGCTATGTCCGTGATAGACTACAAATGATTGGCGTTTATTACTGATACCAACTAAAAACGATTTCCCAAGTGCTTCCTTAAATATTTGAATCCTTAAGCTATTGCTATTCAACCTTTGGTGGTATACCCGAAAATTTACTGTTTCTGGGACTTCCGTCTATCGTTGACATAATCTGTCATGCTGAAGTGCTTACTAACGGTACTGCGTTGATCCATAGAATGTGTGCTAGTTCCAAATTCTAGATGGGGAAGGATGCCACAGTGTAGTCAAACGACCAAGAAAATACGACGCGCAACTTGATTCAGTGTTACGCTTACCTGCGTTGGACGGACGAAAATGCCATGATCTTCATCACAAGTGAAATATCGCTTCCCTTGCACTGTTCCATTGTTCTTTCCTTTTGGTTCGTCTAGTACTACACCGATCCACTTACCTACAAACAACATGTATAAAAAAAAAGAAAATGTAACACTCGCCAGACGAAAACTGAGTTGCTCCGATGAAAGCGACTGTGCCTATTGTATCCTTGCCCACAACTTCCACCCGTGTGCCAACACGCAGTTTAAATTCGGTCATGGAGAGAGGCTGAAAAACAAATGGGAGTTCGCCCACAAGTGATGTGCACGCTCAGTGAGAGGAAGTTCAGTTTAGATGCTATGGCGCAGATAAGAAGCAAGGTTTATACAATAGCGCTGCTACGCGAGTAAGAGCATACAAATCACGTTTTAGAACACTAATGAAATTCTGTTGAGAAACTACAATCCAAACGGCATAATCAAGTGACTCTAGGTTCCCAAGTTCATAAACGGAAAAATTAAGGACGAAAAGATGCGTAAATAATAAGATGAAATGATTAATGTAATTAGATGAAGATGAAGAGAAAGAAAACATCTCCACTGCATGCGACAGTGTGAGAGATTTTCAATCGACAAAGAGGACGATCACGTGCGCCCGAAAAGAAGTGCGCTTTAACAACCCAAGCATCAAACAAACGACACGATACCAAGCAATAAAAATTCATGGTAGACTAACGACTGTAGTTGTTTAAATGGGAATTAAAATAATGAATTCAGTCATATTTTTGGATAAAGTACAGCCGACTGAGCCACACGGAAACAAGTAATCCAAAGGCATGACTAACCTGTTCCGAACACACAAGTATGACTAGTTTATGTGCTTAAATTGACCGAAAACCCACACCGTCATTATCAATAACAGTACATCGGTGACAACGCGCTATCCAGGAACAACTTGTTGCTATCGGAAAGTCAGAACAGCTTTTCCACCTGATCCCAGCAACGGATATCCGGAAGTCAGGTGCGATCAAGACAATTTAGGATGTTATTATTCAGACCATCCATAACCCGCAGCGACACCCAAGAAGTCAGATTGAATAATTCCAACATCAGTTCATCTACCCACAACCGGTTATCTAAGCCTGTGCTCACTGCTCTATTAAAGTTCCTCCAGAAGCTGAGACTCACCCTGGACGTGGCAGCACGCATCACATATTCACATTCAGTTAAATGCCTAAACATGACCATTCATTCATATATATGAGTGAAAGCAGTTGATAGGGCTGCTGTTTAAAACGGCCAAACAAGGAAAGATATGCATGAGAAGCGTGTAAACATTCTGAAAGCAGCTTCCTATCAGACCTTGGGCAGTGTTAGGGCTAATAGCAGCGTATCGTCGACTCTTAACATCCCAATTTGGATGCGACAAGGTTGTTCAGCCTCCTCCTTCCTATTCAACTTTGAAGTACATGAGATCCTTGTGAACAGTATGTTGTGGAAATGTCCCCCATGCAGTCGACTTAAAAGTAGATGGTGGGCAGATATCTCTCTGAGTTGTGGAGGTTTGTGTGAAGCCCAGAAGATGTTAGGTAGATAACAGACTTTAGTTCGTCAGTTTGGCGTAACAAGTACACAACCACAAGTACCACCACGACTCTACAGCTTACTTCACTCAATGGTAATAAGGTGAAAGTAGTCGAGAAGTCAACGTAACTTGGGAGAGGTAACAACGCCGTTGCAATATCTAACGAGACTTCACTTTGTACAGCTGAAATATGCAGGACGTTAACCAACTTACGTCATTTGGAGAGCTGGCAGGAGCTCATTCTGTCAGTGAAGAACCGAATGTACAAAGTCACCTTAAGGGCAGTCTTACTGTATGGTTGCGAAACCCAGTTAATTTGCTCGAAGGATGTTCATAAAGTGCTCGTGTTTGACTGTCGGTGTTTCTGAAGCATAAACAGGGTGTGTTGGGAACACGTATCAGCGATGAAGGAATTCGCTGACGTGTTTTGAAGATGGACAAATACCATCCAAAGCTGAGCACAATGATCTCGTCTGGCGGGCCCTATTTGGCCTCAACACATCGCCTACCGCATTGTGCCGCGTTTACGAGTGGTGGGTTAGGTTAGAGGTGGCATCATGGTGGTCAGCGAACGATTTGTATTTGAGGCATAAAGACACTGACATTGATGCTTCTCACAGTAGGGTAATCCCAGTCATCTGGCTGAAGTTCAAAGAATAATGAACATCATTGATTGAAGACGCAGCCTAATAGGGTGAAAGATACAAGTCAGTGGTGTCGTGATGAGAAACGCTGTGTGCTGTCAAGTTTTTTTCCTTTTCCCATTAAGCTTTGGGTCTTTTTTTCGTACATGGCTCCAAAATTTTCTTATTTTCTCAGCGCGTTTGTCAATTTATACAGTCTTTATCATGTTAAACAAAACAACTATACGTTATCACTCTTGTTAAAATGTAGCTGGTATCAGCGATCAGTGACATTGAGATAACTAGTTCAGTGTTGACTCGAAGAAGGGATGCGCAGGGTGTGGAAGCTTTGAGTTAAAATATGGAAAACTCTAGTTACGTAGAGTTTGAGACACGTGGGATTTCGTTTGGCTACTATATTTTGTCAACAATATTTGCCCCTAGTGAGGATTATCTATTGTTTTCCAGCACTCACTCAGATGATGACGTCCTTTTATTTCACACAGCAACTTCTACCAAGCATTCTTCTCGGGTAATTCTCGATTCCAGCATCCCGAAGATCACCTGTGTTCTCTCTAGCTAAATATATCCAAGGAAAAGCATCAAACCAGGTTTACCACTTACATCGCTACATATGTCTTGGACTCGAAATTTGAAAACGGACCGCCCTAAAGCGGGCACTTCGTTAATTAACCTAGTAATTACTGGTGGGAACATGTATGTGGACCAAAACAGCATTTCACCTAATCTGACCACAGTGGCATTCACCTCCTGGCTTTCGGTGGTGATTAGATGTAACAGGACAACCGCTCCGTAACCATAAGCGATCGACTTGAACAGATTGGAGAGTCACTTCAGTACGTTTTACAGGGTACAGATTCTATTGCCTAGGGTCTTTAAATGAGTAATGGAATAATTCGAGAGGGTGACTTGTTTTACACGCCCAGTACGTTTATTAGGAACTCATCATGCTACCCCTCTCAATGGGATAAGCACTCCTCTCGAGAATCGTTCATAATTGTGCAAATCAGCGGTAATCTAAAAACTCTGACGACAGTAAATTTGCTTAAAATATGCAATCCAAGTAAAACGGAGAACCGTCACAACCGTCACCTGCCATAACAGAATGTGCTTAAATCGGCTTTCAGAGTTGCTTAAAAATATCTCCAAGTGCATTGACCGCCGTTGAAGAACCCCACTCCCAAGCCTTTTGCTGCAAGAAACACAAGGTAAAATACCCTATGAGATACGTGGGGTCGCCCCTCTTCACAATACGCCGACATTCTCTGTAGCTATCTTACTACTACAGGATTTTCACGAACCACTTTCACCGCCAAAGTTCTCGCTAAGCAGGATCAAACCTCTGAGTTTAATTTATTCTATTCAATTGACCTAGGCCATAGTAAGTGACCGGGGAAGTTTGTATGGAATGCGCTTCACACCTTCGAAATGCAATGCTTCTTCAACACTGGAGTATTTCCATCCTTACTTTTTTTATTGCAGGCAATCCACTTGAGAGTGTGGACAACTGCACATACTTGGATAGCATTATCTCGCTGGCCTGTAATATTGCTGATGAGATATCAGCGAGGATAACAAAAGCCTTTGGCTTCGCCGGCCTGCGTCACCTACAACGTGGGAAAAATTTGTCAGTTTTCGCCGAAAGGAAGGGTATATAGTACTTGCGTACGTTCGGTTTTGCTGTATGATTCAGAAACGTGGACTGTTCGCAACGAAGACGTTAACAGGCTTGCTATGTTTGATCATCGTTGTCTCCGTCAATAAGCCTGCATTAGGTGGACTGATCGCGTGGGTAATATGATCCCCAGTCGGCAGGTATTCCGAACCCCCGGGATGTGCGATCAATTGATCAACTAATCACACCGCACAACCTGCGATGATTGGGTCACGTACTTGACACACCAGCTGAGCGTTTGTCGTACCAAGCATTGTATACTGAGACCAACAACGGTTGGGTAAAACCACGTGGTGATCAGGCAACAACGTCGTTGTGAAATATGACAACCCCAACAGATCCACTGCGTGGAGTGGGTAGGTGTCGCCTGCCTGGTTGGAGTCCTCGTGATCACTCAAATCGCTAGTGATGAAGGCTATCAGATATGGCAGTGTGCCGAAGTCAATGGTGTACCTGCATTCATACCATTTCCAATTATTCTGTCTAGTCTTCTCTTATTATTTATATATTCGTTTGATTTTCGACCCTTTTTGTAGCGTTACTTCTAGGATATCCTACGTCAATGTTGGGGTGAGCGGCGGCCCAAGCCACAACAACTTCTAGTCGGATTCACGGCTGTTATGATGATGATGGGAGTAAGGACGCCATATGACTGGTACTTGCCAACAGTTATTCCCATCCACAAAAAAGTCCCAGAACGTCATACAGTAACCACAAGGCCACTCGCCTTGTCTAACCCACATCCATGATATTCACTAGTCTACCAAAGAATCCATTTCCAAAACAGAGAGGACCGACGACGAGGAGAACAGGCACGTTTCTGCCTTGAAAGCAGATTCACCGGTTCCATCTTCGCCTTGTGACAGACACCGGAGCATCAGCCCTTCTGTCAGCTAACAGTCGTGGTATTTGCCCACCTAGACTGTTTTCGACTCGGTTACCCGTGTGCATACTGGGGCTACCTTCATTGTGGAGTAGTTATAGTTAAATGTTTATTTGTTCACATCACTATATGTTTACAGCCAACCATTACGAGCATTTTCCGCTTCGACAGGGGTGACCATATCCGCATTTCGGTTTCAACTACAGGACAAATGATGTTTCGGAGGAAACACTCGGAGGTTCCGAGGATTTCGGAGTGCAGTTTATGCCAGGTAGTAGAGTGGCATACCAAATGTGTACACGACGCCGTTTTACTTAGTTTTTCTTTGGACTGTATGCAGAACACGTTGAGGCGACCTAATGACATGGCCGGTCTGCATCTGCTGCGTCTTCGAAGTGCAAGGTTTTGTTAGACTGAACTAATCTTAATTCCATTTTGTCACAGGCAGGCCGATTTGGAATGTTCATCGCTCCACCCGCTTACGTAGTGTCGTCCCACCAGCTTATAATATTGCTGATGGTGTATCTATAACGATAGCGGGAACACAGTACACCCGCTGTTCATCTTCACTTGCAGTACGACAAAACGTCCGGTTGTCGACTAAACAGAGAGTATGCTTTACGGATCAGAGACGTGAACCGTCAGAGCGAGGGATGTATACAAACTATCGGTATCGCCCATCGCTACCTCCGTCAGTTAGCCTGCATCGAGAAGGCCAACTGTGTGAACAAGGTGACAGTCCATCGGTGCGTATTTACAAGACTACGACCGATAGTCAAGGCAAGTAAAATGCAGTTTACATCAGTTGAGTTCTATGTTCTGTACACCGGCGGAGCGCCCACCCCAGCGCGCATTATGCAATGTGGCTACGGGCGATCGTGCAGGCACAGATTACGAAATCCTGGACCACCCCGTTGACCAAGGATAGTAGATGTGACCTGCCGATTTGGAAAGTGTGTAGCCATCCACATCGTTAGCTGCACATGAAAATGACCACCGGCTCTTCCTTTCCAGATTTTTCGCCACTTTTGTTTCCCCGTTGATTTTGCACATTAGCATTTACTGATTAACCTGTCATTTCGTGGGTTACTTTCAGGAACAAAGGTAATCCGAACAACTTTACCCTCAGAATGGCTAAAAGCTGAATATGTGCGCACACGGGTACGATCAGCTCGTTTTACTTCGCACGCCAAGTACGCGCCCGCAATACTACAACGGAACTTTCCATAGTGGTGTCAACAGTACAGCAGAACTCTAGCATATCGCTAATCAGTAGGTTCAACAGGTTTGGTAAGAAATCAGAAAACTTTTGACTTGGTGATGATCTGTCTCCTGATCTTGTTAATAGGAGAGCAAATGGTGAAATTGTTTCCAAGCGCGCTGCAGAAGCGACATCGGAAAAACGAGTGCATGAGCAAGTGAAATAGTATTTAAATAAAAAGAATCAGGAACGTGGAGTGCACTGAGAAGAATATCAACACGGCCAAACAAGAAAGTGAATGAAGTGGGGTAAAATGGGGCGACAGCTAGCGCCTGACGCCCATGAAGTTCAGAATACATATGCACCAAAAAGATATAACAATCAACAGAACGACGGAAAAGTTATTTCTACAGAACCTAAGTATGTAATGCCCGCCGAGAGGCAATATGTACACCCCAGATTAATGATGAAAGAACACGTAGTCTGCAGCTTTTATGGATAATTGTCAATGGGAAACCGTATCTACGCAGGCTACCTGTCAAACAGTTGGTACTGATTCAAAAAATTAAAGAGGTTGAAGTACTTAAACTTCGACTACTTCTGAAAACCCAAAGGATTTGTGAAGTTACACAACAGAATACTTTCTAGCTGAAGCGGTGTCGTGAACCTTCAACTCGACATTATTGATATCAGTACAACAAAAGCAACATGATGGGACTGTAAGAGATGAACTCACCACGGGCATTCACTCCGGGTACTTAAGTCAAAAAACTCCCTGAGAAAAATACACTACGTCCCGGAAGTGAGTCAGCCGGACAGAAGCATTTGAAACGGCTTAGAAGTAATCACAAGTCTACCCGACATGACCACATAGCTCCCTTTCTAACGACCAGACTGATATTCATAAAAAAGGATGCTACTGTGGCTCCAGATAGCACTGCTCCCATCTCTACCGGGGGTTACGTGCAAGTCCTGGGGGGAGGGAAATGGCATTTTCAAAGAGACTGTCGATCGGAACGTCAGAATCGTATAACTACAACCGTGATTCTCCCACTCCTTTAAAACGGCCGCGGTATCGCCCAGTTGTCTTTTAAAGGATCTTACTGAGGTCCTTATTATTGGCTTTCCCATACAAGCTCTCGTGGACAAGGGAAATTCGACGGTTATATTTTCTTCTCAGTCGTCCGTGAACGTGATCGGCGGGCGGAGCCTTCACAGTAAAACCATAATAGCACCCACGCAGTTTTACAGCAGCACCCTTGTTAAGTGCTATATAACGCCACTTCATAAAAGTCCCGAACACCAATAAGTTAAACTGTCCAATATTACAGATTGATGTCCCGACGTTCTAACTGAACACGATTTTCATAGTCAAGCCCAACGTGTGGAGATTTCTTTTGATGACACCAAACCATTATTCTTCCTTTGCAGAATGCTACCGCCTAGAGTTCAGCCACCGTCTTTGTTCGAAAACTACGCGCAAGATTGTAAATTAATTGCCATAAAATCTAAACGTCATTCACCGTTAGATCAACGTCTTATCGAAAGTAGAGCTCAGAAAGCAAAGCAGTAAAAAATCACGGAATTCTCCAACTCCTCCTGAAGAGCTAGTGATAAAGATATACAGGAGCCGTATGGTTGTTGGTTACAACCAAATTATCAACCGGTGCACACATATTGGGTATACATCACAATCACCATCAAAGGCATCAACTGATGAGTTCATCAAAAAAACTGATGAATATAAATTCCACGACATAATGAACCTGCGAAATGCCCATCGTGGAATCACAGCCAGAAGATTGAATAAAAACTCTACGGAGTTTGAAACTAGAAGAAAATTACAATTCCGTCGAATCCCTTTTGCAGTCACCAGATTCCAACGAACGACTAATAACGTAATCAAAATAGAAAAGCTTAGCGATACGCTGCACATATGGATTACTTGACAATCTATAGGAGGAATAGGCCGTAGCTTGATATGAATCTCAGGGATTTTCTTGAACCTAGAGCGTTTGACAGTACCTTCGACGATAACAAAGTTGTCACTAAGATGCGTTCTGTCAGCCTTTTTGAATGTGTGGTATCGCACTATACCATAAAGCCGGGTCTGAAGCAGATCCACGCTCTGCGTGGACCAGATCAGTCTATCGATGTCACGCCCCAATAACGTGTCATAAGATGATTCACACACCATTCACAGTGGATTCCCCGTTTCTTCAGTAAAATCAATTGTGAATTGTGACAAATTGCCCTTGCCGCTGAAAGTTGTCGAGTTCTTCCGCACACCAAAACAAGAAACAGACAAGACAGCAGTGACTACTGTATATCGTGATGTGCTTCTTGTAGGACCAGATGCTTCTGAGATCGCCAATGCTGCGTTACTCAGTCAAGATGGCCAACTGACACTTTCCTCTAGGATGATGTACCCAACCGAACGGCGCCATTCATCCCAGAAAGCAAGAGACTAAAGTTACTGTTACGATAATCAGAGAGCGGGGGCATCACCGGATTGAGAATCTTTTCCAACTGGCGACTGATCACAAATCCGTTGTTTTTGGACATAGCAACAAATAAACTAGAGGAGTCGAAAGTGATAAGATTGTGTGACTGAGAATCAAACTGTCTTAATGTGATGCTGTTTATCGTCCAGGGTCTGATACTTAAGGTTGCGACGCCTTGTCTAGTGGATTTTGCGCATTGTTCGGTAGCCATCCAGACTTAAAACAACCGGGCAATCCACTGCGTCACACTAGTACCAGTTTTCTCCGGAGAAGGTCGGATAGGTAACTAACAAAAGTCACACGTGTGCCGAGATCAGGATGCGTTTCTTTAAGCCTACATGCAATAACCTCATTGAAGATACATGACCAATTCAAAAGCTTAGTATTGATTTTAAAAGACTAATCATCCCAGTTTCCAAAACAAATTAATCATTAGTGATGAGTACTTTCGCTGCCGGTTTGCTTTTGCTTGTACCAACATGGCGGTTTTTTACGGTCTCCTAACCGGTCTGCTAACCCTTTACAATAATCCGAATATATCTTTTTATATCCATTCTTACAGGAAGTTTTCATTTATAGCAGTTCAGCTGAAAGATAACTTGCATCATAGGCATCGCTACCAGTAGGAGTACAGGTAACAACCGCTAGACAAATGGTCAAGTGGCGCGTTTGAACACAACGCTATAGACAGCGACTCTTCTGGCATTAAAATCAACAAGCTTGGATTGAAACCAGTAGAAAAATCCCCACGCATTCCACTTAATTCGATCAAGGTTATGTACACCCATTAATGGCATTCCTCACCAGAGGCTGTTCTGTTGCAATAGGAGATCAACCTAGTCCCAGCTACGTGACAGATTGGCAGAGGCCTACATGTTAGGACCTGGACACCTGCGAACGGCCCAGCAGAACCAAACATTAGTATGACAGGAAGGCATATAGCCTCTTACAGCCCGGTGATTAAGCCTGGCTACGTGTGGAAACGCCAGAAACAGACTCCCAAAAAATTGTTTCGCCAATGGAAGCGAGCATATATCGTGCAAGAGATTACTTCCGAATCCACCTACATTATACGTTAGGCTTACATCAACAAGTACGAACTCAGAGAAGTACATTTCAACCGGTTACAGCTAGGTAATGTTGGACGAGATCGGTCAATTACTTACGATGATTTGGAAATAACTGAGAAGTGCAGTGTGCGGTTCCATTGCCTTGCTGAGCCCCCTGTTAACAGCCCGCAGCCCCTTAACAACTGCCGCTTGATCGCGTACCAACTTTTGGATTTCCGAGTTCCAAATCAGCGCTACTTTTCTCGACGTTCGTATTTATCCTGTTGTCACTTCCAGCAAGCGCACAGACTATCTTAGGTTTGGACTTTGTGGGACGTTCTGCAGACTTCCTACTGTTTTCTCTTTCTCCACATTTACAACGTCAATTCCGGATGGCACCTTAATCCGACCCTCCCTGCTGATTACTACTTTAGAGTTGCCCATTCTCTTTTCACCTTTGGACTACTGTCATGCCCAGTCGGTGAACTAACATTATGTTGAATATTCATACGATCAGCTTCCTTGTCTTCCTTCCCAATTTCAAGTGTTCTCATATCGTTCATGTATGGGTATTCTCCCCAATGGCAATAATTCAGAAGACAACAAATAGCGCAGTACTCTACCTACTGTCACGACCAATAAACAGGAAAACGTACAGTCAGTAAGCGCCTTGCGTGTAGCGAACGGAACGAAAAATTGAAGAATTTCTGCGCTAGCGGAAATAGGGTATACAATTAAGCTAAACAAACATGTCTCAACAAGACATTGGCTATAGCTAAATGGTCATAGTCTGTGAGTGCAGTAAGTTGCACAAAGCACCGTAAGTTTACACCTGTACTGATTGGGATGGTGAAATTAAATTACTGCTTATCGTCTTTAAAACAAGTCTCAAGAGAAAGTTTAATAACGCGGAATGTACGCAGGATGATTGAAAACGCTCCCGTTGGTTCTAAAAAAGTGCATCGTCACGAGACATAATTATATCTGGGTGTAGTGGGAGACAGCGTTGAAGTTGGCCGACATAAAGGATTCAGTATACCGTTGTAGTCGATATACGTCATTGTAAATCTGCAGCAACATAGGCGGTCGCGTGGGCATGGTGCAGCTTACTATGCTCACAGACTACGACCACGTAACTATAGCCAACGTCCCTCAACCGGAAGTGTCAAATTGAACAACAAAATACCAACAGAAATTAAACTATTCTAAGAGGTCGCTACAGAGCTTCCCCCCAGAAGGCCACTAGGGTAAACAGGGGCTTTCGTTACACAATATAGGCATACAGCAATGGGGTAACCAAAATGTAATGTCTATTGCTAGATAAACGTCCAGTTGGTAGGACGCACAAAAGAATAATGGAGGAAGTAATCCAAAAAGTGGTCGGTCGTGGACCAACAGTGCGCTGATTGAGTCTGCTATTTAGATTTAGTCTTCGGTGCACATCTATTGCAGCGGGCTATCCAACCCCAAAAGACTCACAAGTGAGAAAGGGGAGTTAGGTTTAGAAAGTGCTGAACGATAGCCCACAGGAGTTGTCCCTCCATTGCACCAAGTCCAGGTAATCTAAAAGTGAACGAAAGGTGAAATCTCGGTCGCTACACATGGAAGCCTAGGCTTATAAGCTTAGACACACCCTGGGCAGAACCACTCGAGGAACGCATTTCCAGAATAGAGCTTGGATGCCTTGATAGTTAGCTTACTACATTTCTGACGGTACCAGCATTCACAAGCATCACATCGAGCTCCTTTATTGTTCACCCCTACTGCTCACTTTCACATTGATTCTCCACTATTCCCACAGTTTTCCGAGCCCTATCCTTCGAGTTGTTACTGTAAATCGATTTTGGTTGTGGCACTATAAATCATTTTTCGCTATATTTTGGAGGAGTACATATATATGCAAAAATAAAAATACGCTCTACGTCATCCGCTAGGCTAGGCACAATCGAATAATCGCACAATGCAAAACAACAATGACCTTGACATTTCATTGGTTTTACTGGCGTGACGTGTTGTCGAAACCAGCTAGCGCGCACAGGTTGAATTTGAATTGTGTATCGGGGCGTGCTGCTGTGTTGTCGACGCTGTTTTAGTTATCGTTTGCGTAAGTCGTATGCATGGCTTACTGAGCCTTTGGCTCATACCTGTTTGTGTTGTTTCCTTTTACAGGACTGTTGCCTGACCTCTTAATTCGGAAGAACGCTGTCCCCTGGTGTCTCCACGTGATCCCAAACTTGGTCCGCAGGCATAACGGACATCCCGAGTAGAAACAGCCAGTTTGCATGTTACACTTGTGCAACATACAAACCAGACAAGTCTGGGCGATATATGCACAAAAGTCGTAATCCTGTATGTACTCCAGCCAACGTGCTACTTGACCATCTGGTTCTCGGAAGTTGCGAAGCCACTGCAGCGCCTGGTCGTCCGTTTGAACTTTGAAAGATCTTCCGAGAAAGTAAGAGCTAGAGAATTCGTTTGAATTTTTGGCGTGGGATTTCAGTTTCAATTTCGAATTTCTATTTCAAATCCAGGACTTGATGAAGGCCTGCGCCCATTGGCGTCCTGTTGCTTGACTGATGTGATCCGGAGATTGACCAGACTGCGTTTTCTGTCGATATGGATGCGTTCCGTATTGGTCTTAGGGTGGGGATAAAAGAAAAGAGATGACAAATACTAGTTAGGCTGAACAGCAATATTATCGGGATTGCGCATTTGAAGAAAGCTCAAGCCTCCGTTCGAAATATTCATAAAATATAGAAAAAGCCATCCTCGTGGATTGGGGACTGAAAGTTAGAACATCGCTATCACGTGTTCGAAGCACCCGAGACGACTTGTGGCACCAGAAAAATTAGCAAAATGTGTGGGAGCTATCAGACGTGCTGTGTGAGCTACATATAGGCCGGTTCAACTGGTTTAACCATTCCAATTAAGGTGTTCATTTTTCGTCAGCCATTTTCTTTAATCGATACTAGAGGCAGTTGAATCTCACAGAAATTCCTTGCATGGGACCAGGGAAAGGTTTTCAGGTAGTCAGTATGAAAGTTGGCGGTTGCGGCAAAATCAAGGGTTACCTGGAGGTCGGTGCCGAAAATATGCAGTGTGATGGATGTGCGAAGTGGTTTCACCGTCGGTGCAGCAAGCTCTCCTGTCGGGAAAGAAACCGCTTCCCCGATATTACCGTTTTCATTTACCTTTGGAGAGGCTTAATTCATTCTGCTGAAAGTGACGTTCATTGTCGGCACGGTCATGTGCCACTTCACCTCGCCTACGCACTTCACCCTTCACGAGCGCTCTCAGCTTAGAGCTATTTTTTGGCATACCGCCTACATGCTCGTCTTTCAATTGGGACGTCACTGTACTGTCTGGATCTTTGTCAGGTCCACTTCTGTCCTTGTTTTCTGATTGGTCACAAACCCTTTAACTGTTGTCTAGATTGTGACCGTGTGGTCTTCGGATTGAGTGACAAAGTGGATCTGTCCGGAGGCCTGTCTTTTCTCTGTGTTCACCCGATAACATTGGGTGGTTGACTTGGCCAGGAAGATTAGTATTAATCTTGCATATTTCGTAGTCCATTGTTCAGAACCGTTGAACGTCGTTCCGTTATCCACCGCTCCATTAACCGTTATTCCGTTGTCTTTTTTACGCGCTCGTAGGCCGTATACCGAGTTACAACATCTTGACATGGGCTTATGACTTGTATGTGGTTCATAAGGAAATGCTTTGTGTTTTCGGGTCATGTGTGTGTAAACTGCACGATTGTACTTCTGTTGTGAGCATTGGAATAAGCCAGGAGGAGGACTCTGGTAGTAACACACCGCCCGTTGTGCTCAACGAGGTAGCTGATAGCATAAAGAGAGTGAGGGGTTATGAACCGAATATTCCAAATAATAAGGGAGAACGTTGCATCTAGGTGATAGGCTCTGATGCTGTCCGGGGTGAAAAAAATGGAAAAAGGCGGCTACAAAGCATGACCACACGCCGGGTTTGGTCGATGAGTTGAAAAAAAGAAAACTGCCAAACCAAATATCCTCGCTGTTATCGGGGTGAGTTGCAGAAAAGTGACCGTCGTAAAAGAAGACAAAGGCAATAGGCGGAGTGGAAAATAGGACAAAAGAGTGAATAACTGGAAATCGGTCAAAGAACCTGTAGAAAAGGGAAGGAAAGAACATCATAAACTGGAGGGACTAGTTAAGGATTTTCGTTTCAGAATGAAAGTCCAAAAGCAAAGATTAGCGTAGGTCCATAACCAAGATGAGCTTTTGGTCAAAGCTCTGTTTAGTTTTGAAACTAAAGGGGACTTAATTCTTGGTAGAAATAGGAATGCCGTCATCAGAGGCATCCCTGAGCCCATTATGAAGGAGGGTAAAGCTAGAGAAAGAGTGATGAGATTTCACCTGGTGAACCTCCTAAGGAAAGTAAACATTCCTGAGTGTGCGGCTATCAAGTGAGTAATGAGGTTGGAAAAGTGGCATACAAGAACCTACAGTCCTAGGCCAATACTGAGTGAGCTCGCCAACCTCAGGAACTAAGACAGATTTCTGACGGCAGCAGGACAAATGTGTATGGCCACGCAAGGTCGAGTTACGGTAACACCGGACGACTCGGCTGGGTGAAAGAATACTGGCCGCCCCAGTGGTACTGCATCACCAATTGCGCCGTAACAATGCATTAAAGATTTAAGGCCACGGGTACGGTTAACACGCTTACTCGTGGATCAGGGGAAAGGGGGATAGACGGAAAATTTACTTCCATTGTAAAAGCAGCTCAATGTAAGGTGTGGATTATTTAGCCTGAAGCCAGAAAAGGGTGAAATACCTCCTGACGAAAACGGGGGGAGTGCTCAGGTGTAATTCCTGAGCCGTGCACCGCACCTCGGGTAAGAAGATTGAAACAAAGGGTGGTTGTGAGAAGTCCCTGAGAGTACTGTAGATAAATGCCGGTAGTCTGGGGAATAAATGGAGTAACTTCTCAGGGGAACTAGGAGGAGAGGATGTCACTACAGTTAACGAGAACTGGCTAAGTGAGAATATGTCCGTCGGTAATTCATACCCACTGCGATATTCGATCCACGGGGAAGGGAGAGAAGATGGCAAAATGGGTGGAGTGTTCTTTTTTTCATAACGCAGCATTATGGGCCGCGCAAAGAGGAGACGCTTAACGTGCGAAATACTCAGTAATTAAGCTGTTGCATGGCAGAAGGCAAAACAACGTCGCTGCTCTTCTGCGG